>JABFEB020000020.1:22191098-22204080 GCA_019775895.2 Stomatorhinus ivindoensis | reverse complement strand
CCCTCCTCTTCCCCCGCTGGGCCCCCCCCTTCCTCCGCTGAGTCCCAAATGTATTGCATAATGTCCCAAATATCCCCACAGAGTGATAAAAACCTATTTGACATTATATGATGGTTGTCATAGTCGGGATTAGGGATAGAAATGAATGGAAAGTCCCCATAAAGATCTCAACACAAACGTGTGTGTGCCTGTCTTTGTGTGTGATGCTGGTTTTAAAGAGAGAGATCCGGGGCCCATGTTTCCACTGCGCTGAGACCACAATGGCCTTTTCCTTTGTCATTGCCCTCCCCAATATCACTCTCACCTTTTCCCAGATAAGTTCTCCATTGGCTGCTCCCTCTGATGCCTCGTTCACTGTCCCAGACGGGCCAGTTCTTACAAAGGGGCGATGGGAGCGTCTTTGTACTTTTTGAATAAAGCTGACATTTTGGAGAGAGTGCTTTTAATAGCTGGGCACTCAAACAAAATGAAATGTTGTACGACCTGTGGAGGAGTGATATTGAACGAGCGTGCATTACAGGCATGGGGGAAGTGCAGAAGGAGGGGCTGGAGATGCAGATCAACCGGCTGGCTGAGCTGATCGGGAGGCTGGAGAACAAGGTAGGGCTCTTCCCAGTAATTATCCCCGGCCGATCGAGCATCCGCTGACAGTGTGGCTAACGTAACAATCCTGCAGTGCTATTTAAAAAATAAAAAGATAAACATTAGTTGTACGCCTGTTGGGATCTGCATGACAATTTCACAGAGCGGACCTGAAGTAAAGATGATCAAACATTCCCTGCCGATCCTAAGGATTGGAGCCTATCCCAGCCGGGGGGGACACCCTGGACATGATGTCAGGCTGTCACAGGGCACGTGCGCAGTCACTCTCTGTGGTTACTTTAACTAACCTAAGTGCATCTCTGCAGACGGTGGGAGGGAACTGCAGAGTGTGCAAACTCCACTGAGGTGGGATTCAAACCTGCAACCTTGGAAGTGTGAGGCACCACTACCTGCCCCTGCACCACCAGGGCTCCCCTGCACTGTGTGCCTTCAGTTTATACCTGTTCATGGAACATGGCTCTAAAAATTACTGCAGCCAGACTGAACCCCTGGATAATTACAGTGTGAGAGAACCACAGGCCTGTAATACCAGTCAGGTCTCACTTGTTTTGGGTAAAGCTGGCTAATCTTCTGTGTGATTATTATTGTTTTGCTTCAGACTGAAATGATTTTTCCTTTTCCCTGGTTGCAGTGTGGGGTGTAACAGAGAGAGCGAGTAACAAAGGGAGTAATTACAGGGTCTTGATAAGAATCTGTTCCAATATCAATCACTCCCCTCCCGCTCTTTTTGCAGGTTGCAGGTCTTATAGTCAAAGACCATTGTGAATTAATGGAGTGCCTAATTAATACTGCAGATTCTGGACTGGAGGAATATGTATCGCTGCAACTAATAGCATTCTGGTGTGTTTATTGTACCTTTGGTGAACGGGGCTTTGAAGGTACATAAACACGTTCTTCCTCGTGACTCCCCTTGGTGTTTCATGCCTTAAAAAGCAGCAGATCTGTCCTTAAGGAACAGATTGAATGGCCAAAGCTACCAATACTGTTTACACGTGATCTTTTTTTGTGATTTTTTTATGATACCTGGACCAAACAATCAAGGGCATCAAATACCTGGTTAAAGTGTGCAGGGAGCTGCTAGGTTTGAGAAACACTGATCCAGACCAGGAAGTTCCACTCATTCATCTTTTACAGGTTAAGTTTTGCAAGAACACTTGCTTCATGAAGCTACTCTTAGTATGGTGAGCAGTTCTCATGGTAAGAGCAGATTACAGTACTGTTAGTATGGTGAGCAGATCTCATGGTAAAATCAGATTACAGTACTCTTAGTATGGTGAGCAGATCTTCTGGTAAGAGCAGATTACTCTTATTATGGTGAGCAGATCTCATGGTAAAAGCAGATTACAGTACTCTTATTATGGTGAGCAGATCTCATGGTAAAAGCAAATTACAGTACTCTTAGTATGGTGAGCAGATCTCATGGTAAGAGCAGATTACAGTACTCTTATTATGGTGAGCAGATCTCATGGTAAAAGCAAATTACAGTACTCTTAGTATGGTGACCAGATCTCATGGTAAGAGCAGATTACAGTACTCTTAGTACGGTGAGCAGATCTCATGGTAAAATCAGATTACAGTACTCTTAGTATGGTGAGCAGATTTTATGGTAAGAGCAGATTACAGTACTCTTAGTATGGTGAGCAGATCTCATTGTAAGAGCAGATTACAGTACTCAGAATGGTGAGCAGATCTCATTGTAAAAGCAGATTACAGTACTCTTAGTATGGTGAGCAGATCTCATGGTAAAATCAGATTACAGTACTCTTAGTATGGTGAGCAGATCTTCTGGTAAGAGCAGATTACAGGACTCTTAGTATGGTGAGCAGATCTCATGGTAAGAGCAGATTGCAGTCACAAGTTTTAAGATTAAAAGCATAATGTACATATGCAAGAGAGGTCAAGTTAGCCATAGAATAAAGTCTTTATGTATTTTCACTGGACACCTGCCTGTTTTTCTCCTGCTAATAAATGCATGAGAACAGGCAAGCCTACCTGATTCTACCTTACGGAAAGGAAGATGAGCTTCAGATTACCTTTCTGCCTGAGAGCTGCGTGACGGATGATCCTCGTAATAATTTACGCTGGCTAGGAAACCTCTGCTATGCCCTTAGGGAATCATTTGTGTTGTTTCTGCTGTACTGTTATGAAGACCTCAATCTTTGTGGCAGGCTTGTCATAGCGATGCACTCTTTCATCCAGTGACTTGCGTAGACCAGTGGAATGATGGTTTTAGTTTTCAGTGGTTTTACTCTGTATACACTTTCTCTATTGGGAGCTGAGAGGGAGCAAAAATGTGGACTGGCTGGCAGGGAGTTGGGAGGGAGCAGAAACGCAGACTGGGGGTCTGGGGGTCCCCAAGGACCGGGTTGAAAAACACTGATTTAGTGGTTTTACAGTTTAGTTTTGTCGAGTGATTGATCTTGGATAATAGATAATTCCATTGCCCCCCTCCTGATTCCCTCTATTAACAGACATTTGTCACACTGGATGGTTTCACATCTTGAGACAAAATGTAATATTTAGTAGTCACAGCAAAGATTCTAGAAGCAGAGTATGCTATGATTAAAGGAAAGTCCAGAGGAGATGAGAAAAGGGGAGTTGAAATATATCAGTCTGGAAAGGGTTACAAAGCCACTCCTGAAGCTATCGAACTCCAATGAATTACAAAGTTGGCCTTCAACTCCAGCTCCACGGGCTAACTGGTGAAATCCCAGGAGATCAGGAAATCCAAGTTCCCGTGAGTTAAGTTTAAGAAAGGATTATGGATAGCAGAATTATCAATCCATTTGATCTGAAGGATGCTCCGATAAACGATAAAAATATTTTTTCCCCCCAAAACCTATAAATATAGGCTCTACGTGCCAAATATTAAACTCTTACTCCTAAGTATAGATATGCACATGCCTCGTGTACAACTACAGAATCAATGCACAAGTTACAGGTGCTACAGGGTTAATGTCCAGTGCCTAGTAATTAGTTCAAGTCGGCTGAAGCTGGGATGCCCTGGTGTGTTTCTGATAGAATCTGCCCAGGAGATGCAGAGGTCATCAATGACCAGAGCTCCCATATATATGACTTTTGGCTGTGAAACTTTTCAATGACCATTCATAAAAGGCAAATTTATATTGTTGTCATAGGAAATCCAGCTAAGGGTGCCAGGGTGATTAAGCCAAACGTTCTCCTTGTCTGAACATTTTGCCAGTGGTTTTACATAACCTTATAAAATCTGTGTATGCTGAGGTGTTTTTTCCCTGGAGACCCAACCAAAGTCACTCATAAAATTTATAGTTCTGTCAACTGGAAAAATTTTACAAGCATAATAAGGAAATTTCTCAATTCTACCTCTATATTCTACCTGTATATTCTACCTTGCATAGCTATCACTCACCCTGCATGTAATTTCGATGTGAGAGGTTTAATAAAACTCTTCACTGAAGGCTTCTCCACTAATGATGGATACCACACTTTGCCATTTCTACAAGTATAACAGGTATATACCCCTAGTTTACTCTCCTATGTTACACATACGATGTATGGATAAAAACTATTGGCACACGCCTCTTAATCATTGGATTCAGGTGTTTCGTTCAGATCCATCGCCACAGGTGTGTAAAATGTAGAACCTAGTCATGCAGTCAGGTTTACAAACATTTGTGGAAGGATGGGTCATTCTGAAGAGCTCAGTGAATTCAAGCATGTTACTGTCATAGGATGCTACCTTTGCAATGTCAGTTCATGAAAAATTCTTCCCTGCTAGATATTCCACAGTCAACTGTAAGAGGAATAATTGCAAAGTGGAAGTGGTTAGAGCAGATATAGTTCCACTGAGCAGGTCACCAAGTGCGTAAAAATTGCCGGCGCTGTTGACTCTAACTCCAGAGTTCCAAAATACCTTTGGCATTAACCCTTAGCACAAAAACGTGGAAATGTGTTCTGTGGAGTTACGTATCACACTTCTCTGTCTGGCAGTCTGACAAACGAGTCTGTGTTTGGCAGATTCTAGGAGGTTGTTACCTGCCTGACTGCATTGTACCAACTGTAAATTTGGTGGATGAGGGATAATGGTGTGGGGTTGTTTTTCAGTGGTTGGGCTGGGGCCCTTAGTTCTGGTGAAGGGATCTCTTAATGCTGCAGCACAAGACATTTTGGACAATTCGATGCTTCAAACTTTGCGGGAACAGTTTGGAGAAGGCTGTTCCATCATTACTGTGCCCCAGTGCACAAAGCAGGGTCCATAAAGACATGGATGGGGAGTTTGGTGTGGAAGGACTTGACTGACTCGCACAGAGCCCTGACCTCCACCCCATCAAACACCTTAGAATGGAGGTTGCAAACCAGGCCTTCATGTCCAACATCAGTATCTGACATCAAAAATGCTATTCTGGATGAATGGGCAAAAATTCCCATAGACATAGCCCAAAATCTTGTGGAAAGCCTTCCCAGAAGAATGGCAGATGTTATAGAAGCAAAGAGGAACCAACTCCATATTTATGCCTATGGATATAGAATGTAGAAGTTATAAAAGTTTCAGTAGGTACAGTATAATGGTCAGGTGTCCCAATACTTTTGACTATATAGTGTATAACAGTTCAGAGTGAAGTGTGGGGTCAGAGCGCAGGGTCTGCCATTCGTCCAGCCCCCCCGAATGGTCTGCAGACTTAACAGCTTTGCTCAAGGGCTCATTTCACAGGTTGTCTGGCATACAAACTAGCAGTAGACTTTGGTACCTCTAATTAACCAAAGCAAGTTATTTTTGAACTTGGAGAGGAGGGCAGAGTACCTGGAGGAAAGCCCATGATGACATGGGGAGAACATGCAAACTCATGAGACATGGAGCCACAGCAGAGACTCAAACCCTGGTCCCAGAGCTAATCACTGCACCCCCATCCCCCCGTAGGCTGTATCGTATCTAAATGACGCGCTCACTAAGTTAAGGATGAAGTGATTCAGAGTGCGTATTGAGACTTGGAGAGAAGATAGTTTGTACTTGCAAGAGAGTGAAGAGGCTCACAAGCCTGTATCTCTGTAGAGCATCCTGTGAGTGTTGTGTGAGTTCCTGGGGAATGGGTATTAATAGCCTCTTCCCTTTTCGTTATAATGGGTGTATCACCCAACCGAGCTACAAAAATAAGCATTTTCAAGGCAGTATCGGGAACAGTGATGAGTCAACACTCCATTTGTGCTCTTCAAGACTACTGAATGCTCTCCTATTGATTCAGGTGCTGTTTAACCCCGAGCATATTGTTTCGGATTTAACGTTTCGAATGAATCACAAGCACTGTATGTTTGAGTATTTATATACAGTAACATGACAGAATGAAGGAAATCTTTGGTGGAGTATTTTACAAGGAAATGTAGCATGTCACTGCATTGAATGTGTGTCAGAAGCCCTCGTTTTGTGCTGGGATGACTGCAGAGGTGCAGACCTGGGTCTGATGTGAAAGCAGTGCTGTATTGGCACAGCTGCATTGGAACGCTTATGTCCTCACGTCCCATCTTGCTCTTCTTACATACACATATATACAGTCGAGAGAGAAATGTGGGAACCACAGGGTTAGTCTTTTATTTGACACCCTTGGAGCTTTTCAGGGGATTAAGGATATTGTTGAAGGCCCCAACAGAGCTGTACCCATTCTGCTGAAGACGGGATTCGAACCTATGACCATCAGGTCACAGATACAAAGGCTTAACGTGCTGTACCACACACCACCCTATCAAAAATAATGCATCAAAGCCAGCACACACTAGTCCCGCTGAACCCCATTCATTGGAGGGAATCTTTATGGCTCCTTTAGCGTCACACGTGTAGAAGCATCACCAAACTACCAAGGACGCAGAGCTGGTCAGCACATGCTGACTAAACAGGCAGCCCAAAGGATCCCGAAGGCTTGTTCTTATAATGAAGCACAATGCTCTATAAACATACAACATCCAGCATGGATTAAGAGCACTATTTTGGAATGAGTTGGTAAAATGTGCTTTGAAGATGTGATGCAAGATACCGAGGATTGGCCGTAACCCATTGGAACCATAAACAGGGCCACTGGGATGACTGGTGGGTCTTCACTGGGATGCTTGAGCCTGACTTCCGCGGAGGCTCCACACCTACACCAGTGTTTCCCAGTCTAATTCTCGGGGACCTGCAGACAGTGCACATTTTTGCTCCCTTCAGACAGTCCACATTTCTGCTCCCTCTCAGCTCTGGCAGGGAGTTTGGAGGGAACAAAAACATGGACTGATTGTGGGTCCCCAAGGGCCAGACTGGGAAACATTGGTCTGGACCACAGCGTCCCAGTGGCTTCCACTCCTGGCTGTGGCACAGCGAAGTCTTTAATCCACGTGTGGATTTTCTGTTGCTTATTGTTGCAGACAGTGTGGTTTGACCTTCACCAGAGGCTAACAGACTCCGATGGCGCAACCAGTGCAGTAAGTAGCATCTTCACCATCGCAAAGCCATACGGTGGTTTGGAAGGGCCTTCCTGCCAAGTGCGGCTCCACCGGCTGGTGCCTCTTAGACAGTTTTTCCGTGGCGCCATGCATCCCTCCAAAGTCTTGCTTATGTTGGTAGTGCAAAACATCTCCAGATGTTTGCTGTCTGTTTTTCCCAGCATGCCCGTGGAATGTCTGCATGAAACACACATCTCATGTAAGGCCATCCCCATGCTTGTAGGACATCTAGCCAATGCCATGGAAGTCACAGGAAAAAGCCCAGATGCGCATATAGCAGTATGCATGCGGCCCAAAGATGCTGATTATCCTGGCATGTTTTCTGCGTTGATGACTGTATGTCAGAGCTTGTGGCGGATCAGTGGCCCCATCATGAGTGAATGACGTCTTTGCACAGATTCATGCACAGGTATAAGAAGGGGCCATAAAACAGTGTATATCATTGTAATATCCATATTTTTGCTGCCAAAATATGTATATTATATATATTATATATATTATGTTTACAAGGCAAATACCCTGAATCAGTATGGATGCATAATTTCGACACTTAATTAGACACTAAACAGATGTTTGCCTGTCATGTCATACAAGGAACGCCGAAAAGATGTTAGGCTTCGCAAAATGAATGATGAATTAGCACAAAGCGATCCCGGGCACACTGGTGGAACTACAGGCCGCACTGGGGGCCCACAGAAACTGGAAGGCTGATGGTGCAGAAGGGCTGTGGTGCTGACCTAAGCCCTGACAGCAGCTTTTACCAAGGTCAGGAGATGCGTTATAATCAGAGCTGTCATCTTTCACGTTCATCGTGAATTGGCTTGTGGGTGACAAGCTGAGGAACGTGTGACATGGTCGGGGTCCCGTCATTGCATTAGACAGCAGGGTGACACCCAGGGTACTCCCCAATGCTATGCATTCTTCATGTATTTCATCCACACCCCCCCCCCCTCAATACAGTATTTATGGATTACAGCTCATCCAGACTGAGAGATGTTTCCTGCAGAAACATTCATTTCTAAATAAATATTATTCTGCCCATCCTGCTTAATGTGTAACATGAGGGTTAATGTTGGATTTTATTGCTACCATGAATATGAACCCATTATGGGTCAGATATCTTTCAAAACTGCATGTACGTGTGGATCAATACCGGGAAAAATTTGTGTGCGTCGGATGGAAAGCAAATCTGGAACGTGTTTATACGAGTAGCACATTCATTATGTTAATTGTTGTTCGTTCAGGATCATCAAAAGTACTTTTAAATGTCTTTAAATCTTAAGACCCTCCTTAAAAGTGATATGGGACGTGTTCTGTTTTATGTGGAAGTTGAGTACGAACCAACAGTACAGCAAGCTGAGTATCTGCATTACCTGCAGCTGCCTGAATGCCTGCACTGTTCACCCCTTTTTTCTGACTTGGTACAGCCCCACTGTACATGCAGCAGGTTTAATTGAATTGGCAGTGTGGGAAAGAATGGGGGGATGGGAGCGAGAACTACCATAGCTGCAGTCGATTCCATGAACAGGTATTCATTGCTCAACCAATTCTGCTGGTGTGAGGTAGACTAATTTAAGATTGGGAGTCCCTGATTGAACCCTAAGCTACGAGAAAGACTGATCTTCTCGGAGAGTTCAGCAGTACTGACAGTTAGCAATATGCTTAAGTACACTTTAATCCAGCGGTGTCTCTGTCACTGCGTCTGCCCCTCTTTAGAAGAGAAAAAGAAACTGTTGCAATAGGACCTTGCAAATTGCTATTTGCCGGTAATTGCATTTAAATGTGCGTTCATTAGTGCATTTGCCGGAATGAAAAAGTTACTTCAAAAGCTTTTAAAATATTTTTTAAGCATCAAGCATTTATTTTTAATGCTCTACGTAAGACAACAGAAGGGAAGGCATAGGCGCTGGGGACTGTGAGGTCTCCCGCCATGTTGGGGAGGGGGGGGTGGTATTTCCCAGTTTCCATAGTAACTTGTAATGGGCTCCTCCAAGATGATTCCCCTCCAGTCATCCTCTACCTCTAAGGAACCTTCTGCCTTCCAAGCGCTCCTTTACACACACGTGCACACTCACTTTACATACACGTGCACACTCACTTTACACACACGTGCACACTCACTTTGCCTAGGAGGTACAGAGCAGTGGTGTCGTATGAAGCTGGTTTCCGGTTGCCATGTTGGCTGATTTCCCCCCTGAACTAGTTTTTTTAACCAGCTTTTTGCGTTTGCCCTGACAGTGCGGCATGCTGGCGTTATATCTTCCATGTCTTGGGTGATGATGTCGTTTTTTCAGGTTAAAATCTGTCTGACAAAAAACCTGTAATAATATTCAAATGTTTATGTCCAGGAGTCAGGGTCCTATTGTGTCATTTGTGCTAAATCCCATGGAATAACTGCTGTATGTGATGTATAATGTGAATTTATAGTACAATATCATTAGCAGTCTTCATGGTGAATTGTCCTGGGTTCCTGCCTTCCTGACTGCCTCTGTGGTTAGTTTCCTGTGATAAACACTGTCAGGAAGGTAGCTGCGTTTGTCGGAAAATCTTGGGGAGGGATGACTGACTGGATAAGTAGAGTTATTGAAATTAGGAATCAGTGTTTGGTTTGCTTCTGAGAGGAGAGAAACAAGCTCATTTTCCCTCCAAACCTTAAAATTACTACGAGCATCATTCCGTTTTTTCAGCACGTGGTCTGAGAGACAAACCAAAGAGATAAAAGAGGGTTGCAGACCTGGCACCGCACCAGTGCGCCCCTGCACGATCACTGCACACCGCGCCAGTGCGCCCCTACACGATCACTGCACACCGCGCCAGTGCGCCCCTGCACGATCACTGCATACCGCACCAGTGCGCCCCTGCACGATCACTGCACACCGCGCCAGTGCGCCCCTGCACGATCACTGCACACCGCGCCAGTGCGCCCCTACACGATCACTGCACACCGCGCCAGTGCGCCCCTGCACGATCACTGCACACCACGCCACTGCGCTTCTGCGCGATCACTGCACACCGCGCTGAACGTCTCATCAGACCGCAATGTATAAGAAGCCATTTGCGGGCTCAGCACCGCAACGACGAATGGAAATACCATGCGGCTCTGATCCGACTTTGAAGGATATGGCTTTTCAGAGAAAGAACCGGAAACAATAAAAAAAACCCAACTCCAACTTGAAATGAGTCTGACACCCCCCGCCCAAAATTGTACACCTGGTACAGTTGGTGTGGGGCAGCCAGTTAAGAACTGCGGGATCATTGCAGCCTCAAAAAGGGGGGGGGGGTGCGATCTCCTGGAGGCAGAAGGAGGGCGAAGTCCCTCCCAGCTCTATAGCGCCTTATAAGGTCCCGCATGGGGCAGCCTCTTCGGGTACCAATGGGCCGGTCTCATCATCCGCCAGGTCTGACCTCCCGCTGAACTGCTCGCAAAAGAGGGCCTTAATTTCCCCATTTCTCTCTCTGCTGTTCCAGTGTCTCCACCTGATCCGCCAGGAGATGACCGTGTCCCAGAAGCAGCTGGGGGAGTTCTGCGAGGCCCTCAAGCAGTATCTGAAGAACGTCTCTGCACAGCAAGACTGCTTCCAGTGAGAGCTTCTCTATTACATCCACATCTGAATGTCCCTGGCTGCCGATCAGTCCTCCATGCCAGTCTGCACATGGATGCTTTGTTTTATAAGACTTAGGTAGGAAGACTTGTACGTCCTTAGGTAGCGTCCCGACTTTCATACTCAAACATTTGGCAAAAAAAAAGGTTAAAGACGATATCGGGTCACGATAGTTGTGCGATCTGCTGCTACTAAGAAGCTTGGCTAGATGATTCTGAAGGAGAACCACTGTGCTCTTGTCCAGCGATATGCCTGCTATAGTCTTAGACCTACAGATGGGGGACGGGGTGGGGGGGTCGGTCAGCTGGACTAACTTTAAGTCACAGTCAGAGGTGGGGGGTGTTTGATACGGAAGAGGGAGATCTGATCCTTGTTTGCTCTGTAGTTTTCATTAGCAATGTAAATCTCAATGTGAGGGAGTCTTACTGAGTCAGTGTCAGTGAGCTATGAGCGTAATGTCAAGACCCCCGACAGCCGTGCTTCTGCGGGGGGTGGGGAGTGATTTATTTCTTTACTTTCTGTACTGTTGCCAGATTGGCGTCTTTAAAGGGATATGCATCTATGCGGTGTTTACGAAATACTCTCCAAGGGAGACCCCGCATTTTGACCTAGAACCATCAGCAACACTTATTAGGAGCGTGGTAATGCATGATGATAAATAATTGATGGGTGAGACCTCGAGTTCCGGGGGGGTGGGGGGGGGCAGGGGGGCAGGCCCATTGACAGGTTTCACTCCCCTCCCACCCACTGTGTGCATAAACATTCATAAGCATGGAATCAAATGCTAAATCTGTTCCTCAATCAAAATTTAAACATGACCCCCTTATTAATTTATACACCCGCATATCCGTTAGTGAACTCAGTGTTCATTCTGCTTACTTTATGCTTATGAATTTCATAGTTCCTGAATTTACATGAAAGATTTTCTTCATATTCTGAGCACTGCCAGTGTAACTGGCATCAATGGGGAGATTGGTACAGCACCCCGACTCTGCAGTCTGTGACACACTGACCATGATCATAGCAAAAGACACAGACAACCTGAACAGACCGTAGTGCCGTTTCATGCGCTTAGATAGTGATAACAAAAAATAGAATGCACTGCCCTCTAGTGGTGGATGCGAAAAAATACACCAGCTTATGAATGGAGTTCGATGCTATGCCCTCTTGCAGCACACAGTAACACCAACAAGAATCAGGTTTGTTTGCCATGTCACCCTCTCATCATATCCTGTTTTTGTGTTTGTCAAGTGTGACAGCAGTTCGGCTACCGGATGGAGTCTCCTTTGTGGTATATGAATTCTGGGAAGGAGAAGAGGAGTGGAAAAGGTAACGCCTATACACTTAATATATATACGCAGATATATAATATATAATATGGTTGATTTAAACTTGTCAAACAGCAATGACAGTTGTGGAATCCTGTAGGGGCGAATCGACTTGAGGACAATATGGAAGTCCGTCAGATAAGATGTGATCTTCAGACAGTGGTGGTCAGGATCACTAGGCCTTTTGATATTTTTGTCCTACTTTCAGTACCGTGGAATATGACATGGCATTTGGCGACGAGAGCAGTCATTTCACAGCCCAGATAACTGGTACAAACAGGCGCTCACCCCCGCCACCCCGATCGCTGGCTGTGTGCACAGTAGTGCGCGTCGACACAACGTAGAATGAGAAATAGATATGATTAAAGCAGCAGCCCATCCTGTTCATTCTCGCTCTTTAAGCTTGTATGAATCGTGGGCACAGCTCATTAGAAACTACAGATTCCGGATCTGCCTGGAATGTATTACTAGGGTGAAAGTCACTCTCTAGATGGGCGTCATAGCAGCTGAAACTGAAGTGAACCAGACCAACTCTGGCTGAAACTTCTTTTGACTGTGACAAAAACAAATAAAGTCCAGTTCAAAGCGATACCCATGAAGGGGATGAAATGTTTTTCATGTAATGGGATCTTTTTGGCTGGCATGTGTTGTGTGAGCCTGCAGAACCACCATTTTTTCGTATCGGTGATTTCCCATGAGCATTGGCCCGTTATCGGAACTCTCCCTGCCAATGTGTTGCGGCGTACTGGGTCCTGAATGTGTGCCAGATGACTGTGGAGGTTTTATATGTAAAAGCGCTGAGCTTGCTGTTTGTCTCAAGGGGCTTGTGAATGTATCAGACATACCACGCTTTTCATCACTTGTGATCCTCTTATACCAGATAGTTGTCAAGAGGGTCGGGGAGAGTCGGGGAGGGTCGTGGAGAGTCGGGGAGAGTCTGGGAGGGTCGGGGAGAGTCGGGGAGGGTCGGGGAGAGTCGGGGAGAGTCTGGGAGGGGCGGGG
>JABFEB020000020.1:22111103-22125150 GCA_019775895.2 Stomatorhinus ivindoensis | reverse complement strand
CAGGTGCGCGCACAGAAAGCCTGCGGGACACAGGTGCGCGCACAGAAAGCCTGCGGGACACAGGTGCGCGCACAGAAAGCCTGCGGGACACAGGTGCGCGCACAGAATTCCAACAACTGTACTGTCTGAGATGGAGGACTGCGTGACAGGGGAACGGCTAAGGAGATATTTATTTATACATGTTTCGCCACAGTAATCTTCTAATGCTTATATTCACTCATTTATAACTATCTGGGTATGTTACACATGTATTCTTTAGTTAGAAATTGTTGCAAGTGGTACTGTGTATTGTCTAGGTATGCTTTTATGTAGCTGTGCACTGTGGAGACTAACTACAAACAGGATAAAAGTATTCTGATTTATCTATGAAGGAGGTCAATAAGCAGAAGCATCAGATGGAAACACTCACATAATTCAAACACAAAGATTTATTTCTCATTTACTTTGTATCGTTATCAGGTTCCTCCCAAGTCAATTTAACTTGTAACTCTACAGTTTTTTTTCCTAGAAATTACTGCTTTTGTTTAGGGCTGTAAACAATTACTTTGGTAATCGATTAATCATGTGATCAGGAGATGGACTAATCGAATAGCTGGGCCAAAACACAAGTTTAAAGAAAAGCACAAATGCTTTATTAATTTTTTCAAGTCACAGCCATAATAAAAACATCACACAGTGAATAGAATCACTACTTATAGTGACAAAGAGGCTCCGCTATATTTAGCGTGCCAACGATTGTCCTTTATACCATAGTATACGGAATTTTGAAGGTATTTTCAAAAGCAGTGCTATTCCAGCATTTTGAGATCCAAGTAGGATGGGGGGAGGAATGCCAGATAGTTTTGGTATGATATAACACGATATTATCATAATAACATAACACGATATTATCATAATAACATAACATGATATCATAATACCACCCAAACCTGATGACAACTTCAAAACTATTCATAAGTTTACTCACTTCACTACACTGATTATATTTGTGTTTATTGCAATACATCTGCCTGATGCCGGTCCGGTGAAACATCATCGCTGTATGCTTTCGTGAACCATGACTGTCTGCATCCACGGACAAATGTACACAAGAGTCCGCACAGCAACAGTGCTCTAACTGTGACGTCATGAGGAAAAGTGAAGCATGAACCGGGCCTAACATGCCAGCGTTAACGGTGCTAGGTTGTGATGTCATTACACTCAATTTATGCAGCAAACCAGAAAAACGCAACCAGGCTGATGACAAAATTTGGCGCCAACTATTTTTATCAACATTATCGATTAGACGATTAGACCCCATGCTAATACTATTACAGTAACAGCCATATGCAATGTTAATTTTACACCATATTGCACATTGTGCAAAAATCAGACCTACACAGCCTGGCCGTCGGCTAATTTACAGACATTTGCATACAGACATACATAATTTTTCTAATAATTGTACAGTGGAGTTTCCTTCTCCAAAGGTGTGGAGAAGGAATCCAAATCTCCCCCATCTCTACACAGATTGTGTCACACACTGTACCTCGTTGAAGCCAGACCCCCCACTGCCTCTACCCCCTACACTACTCTTAGTGAAGCACTGACACCTCCCCCGCTGACCACTGATACAGTGTAGGGGGTGGAGTCAGTGGGGGGTCTGAACAAGTGCGCAGTTTTCCGTTTCTGTAGCAGTTTTTCAACCCTTACTGTTCTGAGCAGACTGCTGCTTCCCACGAGTTTGACTTGGTAATGCGGTTTCCTCAAAACTGCAGCCAGCCTGCAGAAAGAACACCCCAAGAAAAACAGAAACAGCAGAGAAAAGGTCGGACCACCTCGCCGCACGTGTTCCCTGCTTGGCAGACGATTTCCATTATGCAGACACGGCTGACCGTCTCGAGCCCGAAGGATAACCTTTCAAACGACGAGGCATGAAAACCTGAGGCTGCCAATCCAATCGCAGACAGAGAAAGACATTCCCAAAAATCATCGTGGTTACCATGCTGAAGGGTCCAAGAACGGTGACCCTGATCCCGGAACCAAAGTTTGAAGGGTGATCTGGAAATATTGACATTAGCAGCAGAACACACACAGACCATTTTCAGATCAGCATGATTCTCTCGGATCCACATGGAAGACACTCGTCTGAATGGTAAGGGACGCACAAAGTCAGAACAGTGAAAGCAGCAGAATTATACATTTCCCATGTTCCACACGACCTCCCACTGAGAATGATTACTGAAAATACAGACACATGCATTCCAAACAGAGCACCGCTGACGTCACAACAACAGAGAGAATAAGCGAGCATCAAGCTTTCAAATCGGACAAATGCAAACGAGACCCTTATTCTTCCCAAGGAAGGGGGTGGGAAAAGAGAAACTAGAAACATCTGCTTTCCTGTAGACTCGAGCGGCGGTGGGGGGAGGGGGGAAATGTGAGCCATTTTCTGAAATAATGCTAATGAGATGAAGGGAGCCATGAGGGGAGAGGCAACCCTACCTCTCCTGAGAAGCTGTACTTCCCCTTCAGGATCTGCCGGTAGAGTCGCGTCCGATTCTCATCCTCAAAAGGCATGGTACCACTCAGCAGGATGTAGGAGATGACCCCCAGCGCCCACATGTCCACAGCATTGGTGTAGGGTTTGCGCACCAGGATCTCGGGGGCGATGTACTCTGGCGTGCCACACGTCGTCTTCATCAGACATTCGTCGCCCTTCTTGCGGGTGCTGGCCAGCCCGAAGTCGGTGATCATGATCTTGGAGTCCGCACCCGGGTGATAATACAGCAGATTCTCGGGCTTGAGGTCACGGTGTGTGATGCCCAGCGTGTGCAGATACCTGACACCATCCAGCACCATCTGCAGGACACGGGTGGCATCGCGTTCCGTGAAGGAGCCCTTGGCGATTATGCGGTCGAAGAGCTCCCCGCCGGTCGCCAGCTCCATGACCATGTAGACGCGCTCGGCCGTCTCAAACACTTCCATCAGCTGGATGATGTTGGTGTGCCGCACGCGTCGCAGCACGCTCAGCTCCGACTCGCACACCTCGCGGCCCTCGCGGTACCGCGTCTCTATCATCTTGATGGCGTATGGCTGTCTCGTGCTCTTGTGCTCCACCCGCACCACCCGGCTGAAGCTTCCACGTCCGATCAGGGCCTTGATGTCATACTTAGCTGTCACCCGGGGGTCGAATTTGGCCCGGTACTTGGCCACCTTGCTGCGCCGTGAGTCCGCCGAGTCTGCGGCGCCCCCTGGAAGTGGCGGAGGGGGGGCTTGTGCCACCGGGGAGGGCGAGCCCATTTTCTCTGTGCCCGCCTTGCTCCCACTGCCGTCGTCCCGGATGAAGTGCTTGTAGACGTCTCTCTGGTGCCCTGTGTAGGGCTCCACGCTCTTCACCAGGTCCAGCTGAACTTCTGTGGGCGGCTCTGGAAGAACCTTGCTCGTCCCACAGCCCATCATGTCACGGTCCCGCCTGCCTGGCCCAGCAGAGCATTCTCATGGCCCACGCATGAGGCCCCCAGTCACTGATCCCACTTGCCAGGATTCCTTCCTGACCCAAGCAAAGCCGCTGCAACTTCCAAGGTGGAGTGAGAGGGTGTGAACGTGTGAAAAACCTGAGGACGAAAACATAACGGTAAGGGCTCCATGTAACCCATGCGAATACGGGCTTCTTCGGCATTTCAGCATAAACCCATGTGCAGATTTCTGAACTTTAAATGGCATGCGCACTAGCCAAGAAACGGTTACTCACGCAATCAATCTGAAATATTTTTAAAAACTTAGCGGTGCCAAAATTTGCTTAACCACGTCAGAGGGAAACGGATTCGTTGAAAAGAACTGCAATCATATACAGCAGTATCCTGCACATCGGGACAGTTAAACTACACTGCCACACCTAAACCACCCTGATATCGACCGATTTAACTGAGTTGCATGGAGTGAATCTCTCCGATCCACAAGCAGCATCTTGGGGTTTCAGACTACAACTTAATTATAGTTAATTATGCATTAAAGCGCGGTAGAAAGCATTTGAAACTACTCCATATAATAAAAACACAAAAATCGACCGCCCTGTTAACTATACCCCCAACAGCACACCACACGTAGCTCGCTAAGAAACGTGTAGCTTACATTAAATCGAGACTGCAATACCATTTAAAATCCAGAGTTCATAATCGAAGAGTATAAAACACTGTCACAGCTCCAAAACAATGCATCGACGTTACGTTTTAAGCGCCGCGTAAAGCGCCACAAAACTTATCGCAGCACTTTGCCGACGCACAACAACAGCAGCAGCAGCAGCAGGCCGAGCGGCGGCCGCGTAGCTGCAGCTTAACCTGCACTTTGTCATCTCTGCGGCTCCTCGAGGTATAAACGCATATGGGAGAGAGCTGATTATTAACAGCCAGCAAAAGAAAAAAAAAAGTGTACATGGTCATTTATACCGCAAAACATCGCTGAAAATGGTGTTACAAGGCTTCACCAGCTCGAGTTCGTTAGCCGGAGAGTTAGCTACCGTGATAAAATGTAAATGTAAAAACTTTCACCTTCCTCGGGAGTTACTGGGACGTTACATGCGGCGCAGGCAATAACAAAGCGGACTCGGAGCAGCCAGCCTCCTCACCCCACATTCAGCTGTTCTCTCCATTTTTTTCTTTTTTTTCTGTCTTTTTTTGCTAAGCTCGGTCCAGTTAACTCGCGGGTCCCCGTCTCTTCGTCCGCTCCTTCCACTCCCAGAATAACTGAAGTCCGCCAGACTACCACAGCTGCTCTCCGACTCGGGAAGCGGGATTCCCACTTTTCACCGTAAGCCGCTTTTCACGTTACCGTCACCGGGCACGAAAGCTAGCAGACGGCGCTCTCCGCGAAGCCACCACGGCCCACCTACTTTCTGCGGGGATTTTCTAAGGCGTCCTCGGCTTTTTTTTTCCTTCTCCAGAAACATATCCACGACTAGCCGCCGTGACGTCACTTCCTGGATTCCAAGTGAAGCTCCTTACCAACCAATCAGGTCCGGTTGTCATGTCAGCTCCAGTGGGGGTGGATGGGGGGGGGGGTTTACAGCAAGTGCGACAACCCCCGCTAGAGTCAAAATGGCGTAAGTATAACCGTGATTTTTGATAACCACATCGAGAGAGCGCTTGGAAGATTTTTCTGAAGAACATGCACATATATCCTGTGAGAATCTTAGCTGATGTTTTTGGGTATGCCGAATGGGCTTCGAGGGTTTATAAAAATGTAACTATTACTACATGCAACCTCTGGGGGGCACTCTTCACTTGAGTGATGGGATATCCGCTGGGAGCTTGCGATCATTGTGCAGTTTATGTTTTAACCTTATGTGTGTTTAATGCGCATCCATAATATTCCAGGCATTTTCATGATCGATATAAATATTTTGCAGTGACATTTTCTTAATTGATATAAATATTTTATTTCTTTCCCCAGAAACAAGCTATTGAGATTCCAACTTCTTTTCAAGTTAACTCACTATATATTTTAATTTAATAAACATTAAACGAAATTTTGAGTATTCAGGGAATCAAACAGCTAGAACAAAGACCATCCGAACAATAAACGCTGGATAATGAATACTGGGGGAGGATAAATAAAAACATAAACATTAAAATAACACAGAACAGTACACACAAATACACAACAACAATGACACCGTGCAAATAGTGCAAGTAAACCGTGGCTTGACAGCGCAAATAGAATGTGGTCTGCAAATAAAAACGAAAACATTTCCTTAAAAAATCCTCACTGAATAAACACATGAAAGACAACAGGGGTGTGTTAAGACTTAAATTGCAAAGCAGAACTGATTGCAGAATTCAACTTTAATAGAGATCGTAAGAGATAACTTATGGCATGACCTCAGCGAGCGTAGCCTTCATTAAAATGCATAATTGGCGTGTAGAGCGGTCATTTCCTCTCTTTATTGCCACGTCTCCACGTGACGTGCGACACCATCACTTCAGGGACGCCCGTGTGCCAGTGGAGGGAAGTCATGGAGAGCTGTCTTCCTTGAGTACGAATTACTTTGGGTAATTTCAGAGTGGACCCTGAACCCTCACATAGCTTTTTAACAACAGGTGCTGTGTCAGTCAGGCAGGTGGTGTGCGGACACTCATTTGCTCTCCTCCCGCCCCAAGGGGGCACGATTTCCCACTTCAGTGCTCTGGTGCAGTTCCATTTAATAACATCTAATCCCAGAATCTCATCTCTCAAGACGTTAATGTGCGACCGAATCCGTTGCCAAGTCCTTCCTTCTTCCTACCCCTGTGCCAGATGTTGGGAATAATGGTGTCACGTGCCAGCATTATAAATATTTTTTTTCTTTTTATGTCTGTCCATTATGTTTGCGTTTCTTTTTACGATTTTCAAGTAATATTTTTTCCATAGTTTTCTGTGCAGAACCGTAACAATACCAATCCAGGGTGTTTGGACTGTTCTGCCGGTACCGCTCCATGGCTGAAAACACCGAAGATATGCAGATCTGTGAGGTTATGTATATACATACGTATGTTCGTATGCGTTTGCTGCTCTCTATGTGACGAACAACACGCATTAATTAAAGAGGGGAAAGTCCCTCAAATCAGTGTATTGAAAGGAAGTGGCTTTCTGGTGTCATGAACAAAAGGCAAGCAAAGTGCTGGCAGTCTCAGAACATGTTACTGATATGTTCTATATGTCCTCCAATCTACACGGGAAGTCAAATGGAGGCATATACCATTTACACACCCTGGGCCCTGTCAGTATTTATCTGATTGCAGCATCAACACAGGCTGAGTATATTCCCAGATGTCTTCTGTCCTTGGATGTGACTGAGTTGTTAAATCCATTTTGTGGTATTTACCATAAAACTGAATGTGACCCCACCTCCTTCCAGTTTCCTGGAGTCTCAGTTCATCACAGACCTTTGCAAGGGCAGATGTCAGGAAACCTCCATAAGTTCCATAAACTGCAACATTCAAGAAGACGCAGTCAAATGCAATAAATATTACCGACACCTACGACGGTGATAAAATTAGTATCTGTCAGGACTTCTTTTTTGTTGTGCGCTAATAGGTGGTGTTTGGCTCAGTGGGAGAGGATGCTGTGCCTATGGTTGGAAGATTGCTGATTCAAATCCCTGGGTAAATGGGACTCATATCAGTGTTGAATAGCACCCTTACGCCCCCTCCGGGTAAATGGGACATAACATTATGGGGTAAATTGTGGGGACCAAATGTGTGTTACTTTGGATAAAAGCTAAATGCCGAGTGGATATGGGTGTGATGATGTTGCAGGCAAGGAGGACTGATCTCTAAGCTATAAATAACAGCGGCTATTTTTTTATTTACTAAAAGAATTCCTAAAGCTTTAAAAAGCAACAGTATATGGGTATCTGCAAAATAAATAATGTCAATGTAATTAGATACAGCAGGGTGAAAAGCGAGATCAAAGTCTTTCCCACAAGAAACACCTCATTAAGTCCTCATTTGACCTTAGTCACGTGTGTTGAATTTTAACCAAAACATCTGATCAGAAACAAGTGACTTATGCACAAACTGTTTCCTCCCAATTAAATGAAGTCAGCACTGCAAGACGTGGCAAGAGGCCTGCGTTTCCTTTCGCATTCAGACACGTTAAATGTGATCATGTGGTCAATTCAAATGACCAATCCCATTCATGGTTTCCACTGAATGGAATTATAGGGCAGACCCCCTCCCCCACCCACCGACAGCCACACACACACACACACACACACACACACAATCTCCCATGGATTTAATCTAACACTAGTTTGGCCAGTGGCCTGTTTATTACGAGTGGGGAGATACCCAACCATTTGACAATAGATAGGAACAAATCCAACTCACACTGCTACTCTGCTGCTCACTATCCACAGACAGGCCCCAAAAGTGTAATGTTTGAGAGAGTTAGAGGGATTGTGAGCTAACACAGAGAAAGACAGAGAGACATTCAGAGAATCAGCAGTCTTATGACTCAAGCCTCTCATTTCATAGGAGTCAGCACAGAGAGGCCCAATCCTGTGTTCCTGGTGAACCCATTACAGGGTTGCAATAATTCAGCCCATTGCATGCCTGATATTCATGTATATGCATTATGCATTCCAGCTGAGCAGCATGGAGGCGGACAGCAGAGTGTGGGATTGCTGTCTGAGAGAATAGGGCCTGTCTGCATGGACGGGCTGATTGGGGTCTGCTGATCATTAACGTCTGGCCGAGTTGCTGCATGACTGGAAATTGGAACTGGGAGAAAGGTCAAAGTGCAAACCTCCGTGCGAGCCTGCAATGAATCCGAGGGGTCGAGCCAGTTGCAGGTTCCGATCCCAGAAGGAAAATTGCTGTGGCAAATATTCATATTTGCACAAAATATGTAAATATGTGTGTGGTGGTTTGGTGGCTGGCACAGAGATTGGAGCGCAGAGTTTGGAGCGCAGAGTTTGGAGCACAGAGATTGGAGCGCGGAGTTTGGAGCGCAGAGTTTGGAGCACAGAGATTGGAGCGCAGAGTTTGGAGCTCAGAGTGCCCCACCAGCGCTGTGCATGCAGGTCACCTGAAGCGGTCTGTGTGGAACGACCCCCTGCTGTGTCCTGCTTCCCACCGCAGTGTCTCCTAACAGCCCACAGTGGGCAAGTGTGTGTCCTGCAGAGACGCATTAACATGCTCAGAGGCCCCTGGGCTATTTGATTTGTGGTAACGGTAGTAAAAGTTGTTTACCAAGGGGGGCTGGGGGTAACTTTTTTATGGAATGTTAGTTGAAGCCCCTTTTAAGCAGAGACCTCTGTGCTTCAGCCTGGATAAGCCCGTGTATTACAGTGTCCGCATTTAATTGCCTCCCATCCCGAGTATTCCCATATCCCGGGTATTCCCATATCTCGGGTATTCCCCTGTCTCATACCCTGTCACCTTCCCTCTTAACAGTGGCAGTCTTGGTGACCTTAGCAGTGGTGGTCTTTGCAGTGGTAAACTTAGCAGTGGTAATACTTTAAGTGGTGATTTTAGCAGTGGTGATCTTTACAGTGGTGATTTTAGCAGTGGTGATCTTTGCAGTGGTGATTTTAGCAATGGTGATCTTTACAGTGGTGATTTTAGCAGTGGTGATCTTTGAGGTAGTGATTTTAGCAATGGTGATCTTTACAGTGGTGATTTTAGCAGTGGTGATCTTTGAGGTGGTGATTTTAGCAGTGGTGATCTTGTAGAATTCTCTGCTTTCTCCTTCTTGTTCCTCAATGCACCGCCTCTTTTTGTTCTCATTTTCCACGTGTAAGAAGGTCACAACCATTCGTACAATTATTTTTTATTCTGGCTGCTCTGTATAATGTTCTAACAATAGAGAAGTGAAAAAACAGCAGTAAACTGCTCAAGCAAGTGTTTTTCTCACTCATTTATTATTTTGGTGCTGATTGTGAATGCAGGCAGGTAGCACTGGGACAGAGGACATCACACAGCTGGGAGAGGAAATAGGCTGTTTGAGGTGTGATGTCTTTGGCTCTACACCCCCCCCCCCCCCAAACCAGACATGTTGTTGCTGCTCCTGTCTCCTGCCACCTGCTTTATTATGGGATGGATGTGATAGGTGAAGCTTCCTTTCAAGAACTTTGTCAGCCCAAGAACTGATGTCTTTCAGTGAGGTGCACAGTTACAGAAAGTGATCTCCCATCATGTTTTTAATATATTAAATACATTTTGCTCCATACTGGCTAACTGGCTAATGGCAATGCTAAACCTGTGTACACAAGCTTTAACTCTACGTGTTATGATCCTAGGCTTGACAAACATATCCGAATTAAAATACTGTACTTTAAGTTAGTATTGCAGAAGAAGGAGTTCTTTGTTGTCTTTTAAAATATGAGCAAGAAACTATTGTCATGGACATATTTAATTAATGTGAATTTCACAAAAGCATTTCTTGGAAAAAAAAGAATGTAAATTTGCAGCAGACCTCAATGCTGAGCTGAAGTCATGAGGGTGTAGATCCAAAATTCCGTAATTATGTTGCTCACTGCAAGATTAAAATATGTAACATTGTGTAAATTGCCAGCGTAAATGATTCATATTTGCTAAGGATGTGTATTTTTGACGATGGGTTTTTAGCAGGAACATATGCTGTCCTTTTCTGCATGGAAGCCTGTGCTGTATGACGCAGAACGCAGGTAAATGCTCAGACAAACAGGCCAAGTGTCTTGTCAAGCTCTTAGCTTCTTTCTCTCTCTCTCCTTCCTCTGCTCACCCCATTTAATGCATCATCCCTTCATCTCGCATTCCGGATGCACTACGACCGCCTCAGCCCAGAGCTGCCTTTAATAATAGGAGCTGAACAGAAACATGATTTCCACAGGGACCCTTTTGTGGGGCCACGACTCGCTCTCATGGGAATTTGATTATAACGACCAGGGAAAATTCATCACATCTTTATAACCCCTCCCTCTGACAAACTCACACGCCCCTGCCATCAACCACCCCCCACCACTTCCCCAATCATCATCATCGGCAGAAGCCACAGGACGCGTAAATAGCCCCCCCGAGATTTTATGATGACCACCAAAGTGATGGAGGCTGCATCACTTCCAACTATAAAGTGACAGATTTCTGCGCCATAATGGCTGTTTTTTTAGGACTCGATTTTACTGTGAAATTAAGTGTTCAGGTAATAAGGTAAAATTTGCCTGCCGTGACATTCAGTAAAAGCCCCCAAACAAGAGATAGTTTGGGCCAAAATCCTCACACACTGTAGACCAACCATCACGCCAGTCAGCCTGCTGGCTGAGATTCAGACCGCTCTCAAGCTTAAGGTCAGTCCACTGCATCGCCATGATCAGTTGAATTAGAGGGATTTTCATTTTCTCTGTAGGAATATTCTCGAATGTTTGTGGAACAGTTGTCCTTGAAATGCACAAGTATGTAAGCTTGGAAAAGAGACCAGCAAGGAGGACTCTGGTCCTTTGTCCTGCCTCAGCGAGGAGGGGGCTGGATAATGCAAGAATTCTGGGAAGAATGACAGTCTTTTATGTTATTTGTTAATAGGAAATAGCAAAACAAACCTGAATCCATTCTCATAGATAATGACTTCTAGGACAGTGGATCGGAAACAAAGGTACATGGGGGGCCTTTTAAAGGTACACAAAGGAGTCAGTCATAGCAATGGTACTCAGCAAGGGTACCCCCCCCCCCCACCTCCCGTGGTCGAGAACTTTTACTGTCTCCCTTCCAGTACATGGAAAGCTTAATATCTTCTGAGGTGGTACAGTATGTGGTGTGAAATATTTGAGGACAACTGTTCTAGAGTGCCTTCTATATACTCCTGACCCCACCCCCCCAGTGATGGATGGATGGATGGATGTAAATAGAGAGACATTGAATCTTTTTACTGGTATAAATTCTTAGAAATGGATTTTGCACATCTCATGCACAAATTGCCTGAATTTAGGTGCCTGACAAAGAATGTATTTCTACAAAAAACTGACTCAGCTTATGACATTACATCTATAAAGCCAATAATGGCAGAGAGCCAAGGACGGATAAAATGATGCATTACTGTCAATATGCTGGTGACCAGGGAGACACAAGTCAAAAATGTATTCGTATTGGAAAAGGTTTAGTTTTTGCTGACATTTGGCAAAAGAAATTTTTCTTATGTAGAATCTATCTTGCTTTGATCAAGATGAATATGAAATATTTGTGTTTGCTCTTATTGTTATGTGTGATAAATTAAACCCCTGAAGTCTCATATATCTTCCTGCTTTAATGGCCGAAGTAGCCCTGGCTGCAGTGATCAGTGGTGATCAGGACAAACAGAGTTTCCCTTTAGACTGTCTGCTGCAGCAGGGAGAGAAGGCTTAGAGACAAACAGGAGAACTACATCTTAGGTGTGTGCGTTTGCAGGGCTTATGAGGAAAGAGGAGATTCCTCTACTCGCGCTGTCTATTGTCGCTTCTGTATGCATGAGATAGCAGCAGCCTTGTCACCTCTGAGGGAATCGCTTTCACTATCCTCATGCGAGGAACACAGAGACATCCTAAAGTCCAGAATATCTGCGTGACGCAATGACAGCAGCCACAAATATATACGCCACTGCAAGGGGCAAGATGCAAAACGCGTGACAGGACATAAATATTCTGCTCTTAGCGGGTCAGCAACTCTTTTCTTTTGGGGGATTAAGATCCTTGCACACGCAGATGCCTCACACACACACACACACACACACATAGGGGTGCTAAGGTGTTACACCTGCCTGTTTTATAGGCAAAGTGTTCCATGCACTAGTGATGGGAAAGATGTACCCTTGAACCCCAGCGGATCACCATGTGGGATCACTGGCTGACTGGTTTAACCCACCTCGTGGCAGAAAGGCCTCGGGGGCGTCCCGGTTAAAGGAGCATACTAATGGGTAATGATCCAACTAGTCCCAGCAGTGAGCATCTGCAGAATCACAGAATGCCATTTGGTTTCAGTTTAAGGTTGGCAACATGGCTTAGTGCACATTGCACTCGTCGCTCTGCAGCAGGGGTGTATACAGGAGGCGGGACACTGGCCCCAGCTGATTGGACCACAGAGCGCATCTCTACTGTCACTCACCAATTTGAAACATATTATTGGCTAATGCCAAGACTGCCATCTCTCTATGAATTATGAGCCCCTCTTAAGCCCCCCCACCAAGAATCTCCCCACTCTTCAGCGGTACCAACGTAGCGCCAGGCATCTCAAGGTCTGTGGATGGGATCAGACGCCATTCTTCTGCCAGTGTATGTCACTCGAGGGCTGCAGGTTTTAGAGTAAGAGTAAATGGTGGTCAACAGTTTTTACCTCCATAAGTTGGCGTGGGTGTCGTGGGGGGGGGAGACCTATGAGAAATGGGAGCCGCTAACCATTAACCATTTTGCGCTGGCAGAAATGGCGAAAATCAGCGATGAACTCTCCCATCATGGATTTGAAATCTCATTGTTCTCATCGCACCACAAAGCTTAAACAGAACTCCAGTCCCATTCCATCAAATTTCATTTATAAATTATAGGAACCATAGAAACGTAAAGGCATTCTTCATTTTGTGTTTCCAGTAGGAGTTCAGAGACGGATATCATGGGTGGTGCCTTTCCGCGCTGCGTTTCCATGCCGACCCCGACCTGTCCCCAAATGCGCTCATGCTGCTGTCGCGTGTCCCCATGCTGTTCCCAGTCCCCATTACCCATCTCCTTTCCTCTATGGTAATAAACACACTGTTTTGTCTCTAAAACAATTCACCTTTGTTGGGCGTATAACGAATGAAGAAAAGCCCAAAGCTCATCTCATTTTACTCCATACTTTAATTTTACGAGCTGCTGAAATAAGCAAATCATGGTGGTTAACCGGATTCAGGTTCTCGGGGCACAGTTATTAGCCAGCCAACGTGTGCTCATTTAGCCCTAAGCTAGAGCGATATCCTGATTTCCTGGGTGATGAATCTCCTCTTTGAATGCTTTGAGGACACGCGCCAAGATCAGCTTTATTACCTGTGTTCTTAAAGTCGTCCACAATGTGACTCTCGTTATCCAACACGCTTTAATGGTGAGTTTGGAACATGCGCATGCCTGATCTTTTCAGGTGCAAGCTCTTAAATCTGAGAGCGTAGCCCTGGTAAAGAGTTAATTCTAAAATCCATACGTTAAATTCCACTGTGCCAAAGTGTACGATGACTAGTGACATTATTCCTGCCTTGAAATTGCATCAGGAAATACATCCATCCAGGTCACATGTTATATGTTGTTATTGTGTGATGTTAAATTGACCCCCCTGACCCAGAATACTATAAATCATTAAAGAAATGTTGTGGCATTCTTCATTTATATAACCATCTTCATTTATGGTGGGTAAATGGGTGAATAACTGTGTTTTTTTATATTCAGGGTCTCACTATTAGCTTGTTTTCAAGTGTATATATAGGGTTGAATAGAATAGAATAGAATAGAATAGAATAGAATAGAATAGAATGCTAGGCCAGTGTTTTTTTAGTACAGCTCATTGCATCAAGTGACAATAGCAAACAGGATATGACAACAGGCCATAAATAGTACATTATA
>JABFEB020000020.1:22046710-22065612 GCA_019775895.2 Stomatorhinus ivindoensis | reverse complement strand
AATCTTACAATCAAGCACTGCTGGGGAACATAATCTTACAATCAAGCACTGCTGGGGAGCGTAATCTTACAATCAAGCACTGCTGGGGAGCGCAATCTTACAGTACCTTTTGTACAGACTAAACTTATGCATGAAATCCAGTCTTTCCCAGTGTCCCTCACAGTTAGCCACGCATGCTATGCAGACTGGGACATGCTCCACTTCAAACTTCCATTTATATTGTCTTTTATAAGGGAAACTTCCCCAACACATTTACGTTGGATTTAGTCTGAGGATTTACAGTCCACATTAATAACTATAATTAATTAAGCAGGAAGTGTTGTGGTTAAACACTCACAACCTGCAGGGTCAAGCCCAAGCGGGGGCCTGATGCAGAGACTTGACCTGATTCACCCCACCGTGTCCAGCTGTGTGTATGGTCAAAACCTGATTCATCACTAGAGGATGCCAGCTGCTGCTGCGGGTGTCGATGCCGCCCTCGCCGTTAGATACCGTATCTTGCCGCCACAGCTGCTCAGCTGCCAGACAAAAAGGCCGCCGGCTTCGTCCACGCAGGCCAGCTGGTCGGAGTCGAGGTGGGAGAAGGCCAGGTCGGCGACCACGCCCGAGAAGCCCTTCAGCAGCGCGCGCTCTGCCGCGTTCACACTCAGCACGCGGATCATGGCCAAGCTGTTGGCACCTGGGCGGGCAAACCAGGGCACGGAGACGCCGCTTTGACACAGGGCACACAGCTAAACACAGCTTCCTGTAATAATCACTCTTCACTTACTAAACTGTCAGTTTCACTTACTAATCACAGTATATTAATTCATACCTAAACAATCTCTTAACACGACTTGCCCTTGATCTGTATCTATTAGACAGAGGTGGACAGTTCAGGTCCGTGAAGTACAAATCCAGACCAAGGATTTGTTTCAACCAACCAGTTGTACTCTGTGACTGTGACTCTAAACTCAACAGCTTTGTTGAAACCAAACCTTTTTACTTTTAGGACCCGAACTTTCTACCTCTGTCTGTAATGGATTTCTCTTGTAAGTAACCCCAACATTGTTTTAATCTTGTACAGTCAGAGCTTTGCCCTCGCCTTCTGGATAAATAAAGTCATCAATCATCAAGGTTTGCTGCTGAAAACCAGCTTTGAGAGAAAGACTGACAGCGCCCTCTGTTGGGTTATAAACTGTTACTGCAACAACTTGATGCAACATGAGAAATAAGACGTCGGAATCCCTGATTTCTTTTTTAGGACGACGTTTCGATTAGTCTCGGGAGTGCACAACTCCCAGTATCAAGGGCTTTTTTTAATAGCTCAAGTACAGCCTCATTAGAATCTGCACTAGATGAGCAGACTAACTACCTGACGATTTGCTACAATAGAGCACTTACAGAAAAGCAGTACAGCACTGAGCCCCCAAAGAGCAGAGCTATGTAACGCTCCCACAAAGACACCCCCAAAGCGACTCGCTGCACTGGAACGACCATTTCTGTTGCAGTGGAGCCGCCATGATTGTGAGTGATGCATTGTGACTCACGCAATTCCACATATCAGATCCCTTAATATGCAATTTCCTGCATCTCTATACGATTAAATAACCAAATTAATTTTAAAATGCTGATTAATATTTTTTAAATGCTCACCTCTGATGACATATGCCAAGTACGAGTTGGACACCGCTATTAGATTGCCGTAATAGTACTTATGTTCCCAATCATAGTTTGCCATAGGCTGGATTTTAACCTGTTACACAAAATGGAAAGGGTTACACACAGGTTGTGGATTTCTGGGCATAACGTCTGCTCTACAGAATTAGTCCTTTGATTACGCTTATATGAAAGCAAGCCTTTTTGATTTTAAAATGTCAACCATTAATAAATTATTCAGCAATAATACCAGGTCTGAGATGGGATTAATATGCACTGTCATTTGCCATCAAAATTAACTCACTTATTGGTTATTTAATTGATTCCCATTGGGTTGAACCAACCAGTGACTGACAGCACATCATAATCCCACCCACCATTGAGTATAATATCCTGTCTCTCGATCCCACTTCCAGGTGCTGTATCCTATCGCTTTTCACCTTGTTGCTGCTCCGGGCTTCGCTCTTGATGTTGGAGTCATGGCTGGCAACTATCTCCACATCGTTGGATGAGATGGCGACGCCAATGGAGCGGTCATCACCAGAGAGATGTCTGGGAAACACAGAGACGCCATGTCTGTCACACTGTGCACATATCAGCGATGACCGTACAGATCACACATTATTATGAATCTCATGGGATTATTAGTTCTTGCAATAATAATGTATGAATGCATCTCATGAACCAGAAGCAGCCAGTTTTATTTGTGTTTGCTGCATCTTCCAAATCAAAGCAATTATATTTTATGTGCCCTAATAGTATGCAATAAGCCAGAAGTGGCTAAAATATGCTCCTTACAACTTTATAGAAACTAATTTATAATTATTTTTGATTGTAATATGTAATATTGCTATAAATCAATCTTATCTGCCTGGACAGTATCTAAGAGCGACTCTACTTAAATATAACAGCCAAAGTGGCCTACCCTAAAACAGAACTGAAAAGTTTAAACGCACAAAACAAGTGGTTTGGTTTTATTTTAATATTAAAAATACAGACTTCCATTTCAGTATTTTGAACAGCGTGCAAACCCTTGTCCTCACTTAAGCACATGATAAACGCAAAGATAGCACAGGAAATGAGGAGGATGCACACATGATCTGTCCCTCCTGGGCGCTCATGGTCTCGGCGGGCGGGCAGGTGGCTCCTTCTTCGGGGACTAGGATGCCCGATCCAAACAGGCCATTGAGGTCGCCGTTAAAAGACGTCTTTTGGCTCTCAGCTGGGGCTGTTCCTAAGTGGAGAATTTTCAAAAATGTTGATGCATGCACAACAAAATCATATTCTGTATTTTTTTGTATCACGCAACACATCGTGTCAGGTTACTTTCCATCACTCGTATGTAGTCTGGACTTCATAGTTATAAGGAAAATATCAACACAATATCAACAGCGCTATAAAATATATAGCGTGCTGTAATTTAAATTGCACGGTCTTACCGAAAGATTACATTTACAAATCTATTACTTTAAGGATACAAAGCGATATTTCCAAGCCAATGCAGTGATGTGAGCAGGCCGTTTTTGCAACGTTACCTGCCTATTTCGGTATAACTGCATGTCGCTCACCAGATTCGCGCCGAGCCAGTGAGCTGCGCCATTCGCACCAGTTTAAACCTTATTATTAAAGTTTATTCTCCGGTTAAAATGCCACCGAATCCCCCCAGCTAGTCAGGGACCCCTTTAAGTTCGGCCGGCGCCGCAGATGCACGGTGTGCGGAGTGGGAGGCAAACAGCGTCGGCGGGGCTGCAACACGTTTGATCCGCCCGTTTGCGCCGAGGTATCGGCGATCGGTCAGGTTATCTGTAACGCCCCGGTCTCCCTCACGTCTAACCCCATCACCCAGCGGCCTAAACACGCCCCGATCCTCTGTGTCGCCAACGACTCACCGTCACCGCTACCGGTTCGGTCCAGCTTCAAAATATCCCGGAGATGCTGGGTGGCGTCCTCTACGTCTATATGCGCGTTTGAAGCCATGGGCGGGAAGGCGTGGGGACCGAGTCTGCAGGGGGCTGCCGATGCGCTCATTTATGGCTGCCCCAAGCTGCCGGAGCCGGCGCTTGAGCCGCGGCCGGATCCGCTCCAGTGGGAAACCGAAGCCCGCTTTTCAGTTCCGAGGGAGCCGAACTGTCTGAGCAAACATGCTGTAAAATCAGCCTCCGCAGTTTCTCATTGCGTTTCCACGCCTGCGGTCTGTGTTTTATACACCTCCCCAGCGAGAGGAATCCCCATCCTCTCATTTGGGAGGCACAATTAACAGACCCGAATCAATCTTTCTTTAACTTGTTTATTTTTTTGCAATGAGTCAGCAACATAAGTCCAAGCTTTTTAAAACGGGGGTATGAACTGAAACCAGCTGCCGTTGACCACGAAATCCCCCTCCGCTCCCCTAACAAAGTCCTTTGAACAGTAAGCTATTGCAGTGCAGTACAAGTTAAAAGAAAAAAAGAGACACTTAAACAATTCTTCAGTACTTAAACAGGGTTACCTATTCCTTAGCCCCCAATGTAAAAATAAAAGGCAATTCTGATTTTTCAGGCAATACGTGTTGTGTAAACTGAGTGAACAGAGTAAAACTTCGCCAGTTCTATTTGGGGGGAAATCACATCAGAAAGTAATACCTAAGGGGACGGTCATGTAAAAAAAGTTATTGATCCCTCATGGCAGTGGGTTTTTAACGGGATGAAAAAATACCAGACCAGACCATTACCACTAAAGTGTGATTTTATAGATAACTAAGGAACAGCGTGGGATGGGGTTAATATATTTTTGCCTGTGGACCTCCCAGCCAAACACCCCTGTTCCATGTGAATGTGCATCTTGTTTACTTGTTAATGAGTCTGCAAGTGACATTCTACAGAGGTGTCACCAGAATGATACAGGCACCGTGCAGGAGGATAACTATCTCCAGCAGGGCCCCCAAAGCAGGGCTGCTTCTCACATCGCCGTGGAAGTTAGAGGTTACATCAGTACTGAGGGAAGGCAAAACCTTCAGCGATCAGAAAAACCTGGAAATCGCTTGTGAATAGGTCGGTTGCCACTGTAAGAGATACGTGCGTTCAACTGAAGTCCGTTTTGTCCTTCAAGCACCATACTAGACCTTCGCTTTGACAGCTTTGCAAGCTAGACATTTAGACATGTGCTCTAGGGTGAGAAGGTCAGATTATTTTTGAGGGGGAAAGTGACACTGAAAAGACAAGAAAAGGGGAAAAGAAGGCAGACACACAAAAGATGGAGGAATAAGAAACCATAGTTAAGAAAAATTCAAGATTTATTGTGTATTGTGGTTGTCGTAATCACCCTGGGACAGATCGGGGGTGACGGGGGGCTGGTCAGTCATGTTTCTTTGGATTGCGGGAGCAACCTGTCAGTACATGTAAAATTAAATGCCAGAAAACTAAAAGGGAGAGAACAACTGAGCGAGTAACAATGAACTGAAAGTATAAAACAGTGTAAAAGTAAGTTGCTCTTCTGGCATCAATAATGCAGCTATTCTAGGTTTCCAACAGCATGCAGAATAGTGCAGGGGCTATGACAGGCTGCAGGCGGCTGTAGCCGTTCGGCGTAGAACAGGAGTTTGTGTCCCGGAGATTGCTCGTGCCTGCGCGTTGGTTCTGTCCGCTGACTGGTCGGGGTTTGTTTTTTTGTATGAGCGACATCTCGGATCCAGTGTAGAGGAGGTTTACTTCTCAGAGACAGGGATGGAGGAACGGCGTGGGCGTGAGGAGCAGAGGGAGGCGGACGTTGGGAGCGAGCTGAGCTTCACCTCCACCGCGGTCCCACATTCCCCCCTTCCCACCTGCACCTTTAGCCGAAATTGTGAATGGCCAACCGGAACATGTCATTGGTGCACACCCAGGCGTCGTTGATGTTCTTCAGGAGAAAGATCTGATGGAATCCCATGATGGGGTCCTCATCAGCCTGCAAGAGATGTGGGAGGGGACAGGGTGTTAGGGTGGGATCTTTGGTGGTACAGTGGCTTCCACTTGAAAAGGTTGGATAGCCTCACAACATAAAACTGACGACTAACAAGGAACTAGATTCCCTCATTATTCAAAACAGTTTCAGCAAAATGAATGTATGTCATCAAACTAGTAGAGAACAAAGGAAAACTCAAACTGACAATGTCGAGCTGCTGCTTCTCTGGAGCCGAAGCCCTAAAAGGCCACACACTGCCACCAAGAGAAACGGGCTATACGGCTTCTGCAGGTCCCATCCAGCATGATACCCACCATGCATGTGCAGAAATCAGGTTCTAGGCTCTGTCAGCTTTGCCTTTTCAACCATAACAAGCTGGTTAATCATGGATCAGCAGGTAGCGCGGCACATGACAGACTTCTAACCTGTCGGTTGACACTCAAGTTCCAAGATGGGCCTTGCTGTAGCACTTATGAACAAGGTACTTCACCTGAACTGCTAAATATGGAAAACCACCCCCCATCCAATTCTCAGAGAGCTGTCCATGACCTAGTATTTATATATCCATGTGAGATCTCGAACTGTGGAGAGATCCAAGTCTCAAACCGGCATGCTGTCAGAGGCGGACAAGCACTGAAAAAGCATGCAGATCTGAAGCGGACACCAGGCAGTATGTGCCAGGAGTGAAAACGGAAAGGAGGGGGCTCCGACTGGGCATGACCCTCAAGCTCCCCATTCTTCAGGGAGGAATTTCACAGCCACTTGAAAGGCAGCAGAAAGAACATTAAGTACAGCACCGCCTGCAGATGGCGCTCACATCATCACCAAGACGAGCCTGACTGTTAAAAGGAACCCTAACCAAGTCATGCTTGGATGCTACTGAGGCAAATGTATCTAGTATAGAAGATGGCATTCACCAGTCATAGTCACATTACAAGGCAGGCAAGCTTAGGTCACCCACTTCAAATGCAGGTCCTTACTAACAGACAGCGGGAAAGCAGGGGAATCAGGCCATATGTCAGAGGTCAAAGGTTGTGCAGGGCTAGCCTGAAGACCTCGTTGGTGCACACCCAGGAACTGCTATAGTTTCTCAGCAGAAAGGTCTGGTGGAAGCCCAGAATCTGATCATCATCCGCCTGAGCAAACAGCAAGAGAAACTGCAGTAAGAAGCAGTCAGAAGGCAGGATAAGCCGGCCAGCGACGCTCACGCCAGGTTCATGGTGCTAATGTCACCTCTAGGGATCCAGCAGTGGATCTTAAAAACCTTCAAGATCAGACCCACAAAACTCTATCAAGAACAGCTCCACATTCTTATATAGGTACATCTCTCTCACATCAAAAGACAGAAACTCTTCACCTCCACCCCCCCAAAAAAAAACACAACACACACTAGACAGGAATGGAGGAGCTCAAGGAAAAGCAGAATCTCAGAGTAGGCCCTAAATCCAAGCCTTTCAGTTCACTTCTCAGCTGGGCGCTCGTAACAAACTCCACGCTGGAACTCCAAGATTTTGACAGGCATTACACTGAAAAAACCTGCATCTGATGGATCCAGCTACTCTGCCATGTCACATACTGAGCTGAGACACCACTAGGGGGCTCCCAGCTCCCAAACAACTGAGTGTGCACCCCCCGCCCCCCCCCCTGCTAAAATGACAATCACAGAGAAAATGGGTTGGAAACTTCAGTCTTCCCATTAACTTCAGGAATACCACTAAGAGTGAATGGGAAAAGTAACACCCAGAAAATAACACTTAAAAGGCTGTAACAAGCAGAGGTTTCAAGGGAGGCTAATAAATCATTGCATTTTTATTGAAGCTAAAAGCAAGCACACTTTGTTTTCTTGTGTACGTTACAGACGCCAAACACAATGTGATCCTGACTGATGTTTTAATGAATTAGTAAAATATTATCTAGAATTTGAGTACAAAAATGTATGAAGACGAAATGTTGAGCTCACTTTTATAAGAGATGTAATTCTTACCCATGTGATGATGAGTATATGTGTGTGTCCCTGATGCGTACATTACACTGTAAACATACACCAAGGATTAAATGTAAACAAGATCCAAGTCATATCAAAAATGAGCCTGGACAAAAACAAATGTATGGCACAATTACACGTAAAATTATCCCTGTTCATCTCACAAAGAAACCAAGTAAAATCGCTTTAAGCGAGACCCCTTATAAATAACGGCCCTACAGTAGCACTGCTTACAGCTCCACTCCTCACACTGAACCAGCCCGTTACTCCCACAGACGCGCAGAGACACACAGGCCCTTACTTTTAGTTGTCCTACTACCATGCTCAGTATACAGCTGTCGGGAGTTGGCTGGTGGTCTTGGGCCGTTATGCTGTGAGCGATTTTCGTGAAGGGGAGGCTCTGCGGAAAATTGGGGGGGGGGGGGGGACCAAAACATTACATTTGCCAATGAATACATGCATTCCTTACATGAATGTTCTTTGAAGTATTCTTCCATGTTCTGATTTATGATACTCGTTTATTGTAATCACATCTACGGCATGTGTCCTACTATGGACACGCAGGATGACTGAGACATGACCCGCCATGCTACACTTAATATGTTTCCGGGACATCGACTGAATACAGTACTGAATTAAGTGTAATCACACCTCTGTGTAATGTTCTCTAAGAGGGTAAATACCATTGACATTTGCAGGAGTATGACTTCGTGACGAGACCTTACATGCATCAGGTTGAAATTCAGTACAGCCTTGTCAGGATTTACATCAGCTTAAATGTAAAAGCGATTAGCATCCTCACAGAAAGTTTCTCAACAATTGCTGCTTTTCCCTGGAATTGCTGTCCTTCCCACGTAAGGCATGATGCATCGATCTGGAAGACAAAAGAGTGACGCGTGAGCACAGCCAATCTGGGAATGGACATCTTAAAGGGGGTGGGTCTGTGGTACGGCACCCACACACACAGACACACACAGACACAAACAGACACACACACGTGACAGCAAGATCAGCATGTTCAGCTTCAGCAGAGTTGGAGATTACGGTTTGGTGGCTTTCAGGATTCCAGTACAGTGGAGATCATGCATTCTTTGGCTGGTTGGCACAAGGGGATGTGTCACTTTTGTCTTTGAATCACAAGCACCTGGAGGACACACCCCCCCCCCCACCCCTGCAGGGACCGGGAGGCAAAGGCAATGGAAGTAAAGCCAGGCTGAAAGGGACTGGCATGGCATTCTGATATATCCACAGAAGCCCACCACACTTCCTAGTTTCTGCAGGGATAACGCCGTTTCATTCAGCTGACCCAGAGTCCAGCCTGACACGCACAACGCTGACAGAGGCAAGACATCACACCACAAGATGAGGGCCTGATGCAAGCTCCTCTCTGGCCCCAGAGACGGGGGCCCGGCCTGCTGAGGGACTCACATATATTGCTCCAAGTTGGGTCCTGTCTGTATCAAACAATTGGTAGTAGTGCTGCACAAAGCTGGATCCTATCTGCTCCCAGAGTGGCTTGTCTCCCATCCTGATTCACCCGACAGACACTGGAGAGAGAGACAATAAACCTGCAAGTTAGACATTTCGCAAGTAGGAGAAACAATTAAATTCACCGAGCAGAATGAACCAGAGAGAAAATCCAGCATTAGAATGTAAATAAAACTCAGCTGGCAGTATAGAGTTGAGTCAGAAGAATCTCTCACCCTGCTTCAACATCTCGCCATCTCACAACACCCAGAACCTGAACAAACACCATTCCAGATGTTCAGATATTTTATGCAGAACAGTAATTTTATTATATTCAAAAGACCACACAACCCAGGTAGTAGAATGCAGCAGGTAGGCGTTTCTCAGGTATTGTCTGATGCTCAAATTTCTCAATCAGATACAAGAATATAAATGATATATTATCAATGAAACCCGGAGCAGAGAAGCAAAGGTGCAGCCTAGTGGACCAGGAACCTTCTGGGTCAGTCCAACAGATCGTGCATTTAATGAGGTATGAAGACGACATGCACACATTTAACATTCCCACGGAAAAGGTCATCCCACCTGGACTTTAACTGCCAGAGATCATCCTTAAAAGGTGACAAACGCGTACAAAGATAAGCTCACTGGGCACAAACTGCAGCTCTGGAGATTTTCAGTACAGAAGTACCCAGCACAGTAACAAGTCCTACAGCAATTAAGGCCACTGAGATTAGGAATCAAAGCAAAACAGGCCATTTTAACTCACACCATAAAGACTCTACACTTGTCTTTCCTCGGGATGATCTCACTCACTCTCTCCACACCAAGATGAACCATCAGAAGTACACAGAAGATGGTGAAGCCTCTGAAAGCACTGGAGAACTTGTAAGAGAGAGTGATGTTTTACCAAGAGAGCCTCTGTGCATTACTCCAGTTAATCAGTAGGGACTATTACCTATTATGTACTAATGTCAACAGCAGTGATGGTCACAGCTGGGCAGAGCTTCATGCTTTTAGAGATCCACAGTACAGCAAGAAACACGCCGCATGTAAAGTGTTTTCACAACAAAGCGTTCCCAAGTTTCGTAACTAATTTCGATGAAAGCTCCTTGTTAATACAATGCACACCATCGTTCTCATTCCAGAGCTTTGCTTACCAAGTTCAGGATGGGGCACGTTCTTAAATTCAGCAATATTTCGACCAAAAACTGCAACACACTTTTCTGAACTGTTTCACAAAATGCAGCCAACGCAGTTCAGAATACCCACCGAATCCCAGGTGAAGTCAAGAAGGTGGCAGTTTACAGCACATCTGTCGCTATGTGATGCATCGAGTCACAGTTGCGCAGGATAATGACCAGAAATAAGTGGCTCGCCGCAACACATGTGATTTTATTCCCTGCAATCACAACTGGCCCTGGGATGAGCTCAGTCTCAGTCGATGTGAGTAAATGACACGCAGTGTGGAGGAGGAGACTGCAGAGATGCCTGATGACAATCCTTAAACCGTCACACAATGGCCAAGATAACAGAGCAGACATCTGCAACATCTGCGACATTTGCCATTGCACAGCCTGCCTGTGAAGTAAATGTATAAATGACTGACCGTTCACTCTGAACTCAGGCTTCATTCTAACCTGCACCTATGTGGATGTTTCATAGGAGAGAGAGATTGGAAAGGAGAAAATCAAAGAACTCCAATGTACTTGAACAAGCAGCAAACACAATTTCAAAGCCACTTTAAACCTCAAATAATTTGTGCTTGACACCCCCACCAAAGATTTTATTTATGGCAGTATTTCTTAAACCAGGCCCCGGGGACCCCCAGACGGTGACCTACAACCAACAATACCACAAGGTCTGTGATTTAAACTTTATACTGCAGGGCTGTTCAAATCACGGTCCTCAATGTCCAATCACTGCTGATTTCCCAGCATTCTTTTACATGTGAGCCAGGTGTGAAGCCCCAGCGGCCAATCAGAATCAGTCATTATTAAGCCAAGTACCTTGGAGAACTGAAAACAAGGACTGGATTTGGAATTGAGGGGCAGATGTGAAGAGCTCCGTTATAATGTACTTATTACCTAAATAAAAACCATCATAGGATATATAAGCAGTTAAAACACAAATGGGTTCAGGCCTGAGGACTAAGATGAGAGCAGAAGCTAATGAAGACCTACGAGGATAACCCAATCAGCAGCTTGCAGACAGCAAAAAAATTATGCACTTGATAAATCGCTATTCCACAAAATCCTGAAACAAACAATTACCACGAACGCTCTCGCAGCCGCAGCTTTCCTAAGGAACTAGGATTGCTTCCCAATCCCATCTGACAATGAACATAAAGCTGTGCATAATTTCCATGGCAACTGCCCAAACACATGCACAAATGATGCTAAATCACCACCACACTGTCATCTTGCCTTTTGAATGGAGGCCCATCATTAGCTCTTAGCTAAATTATTTCTGTATTAGGGCAGCAGGTAGATCAGCAGTTAATCATGTGAGCCATAGGTTGCAGCTTGCGTTCCCATAAGGGGATCTGCTGTTGTACCGCCGAGAAAGGTGCTTAACCTAAGCAGCTAAGTATGACTAAAATACTAAGCTAAGAAACTGGTTTTAAAACGCTGAAAAACTGACAGATGGAATGTGCGACATCGCCCGCAACTGAACATTTTGATTCATTGTTTTAAAAAGCAGTTTAACGGCAGTTTTTTTCCCAACGTGGTATGAATTAAGTTCTAAGCAATAAATAACGAATACACAAGCAAACCGAGGCACTGCATCCTTGTCCCGTGTGCGTCAGAATAAAGTCAAAGTCTTGCTGTAACAACTGGTCAGCTTCACCAAGGTTAAAGACAGAGAGGATCAAACTAGTAACCTAGACTGCCGTACCTGTCAAGACATTCCACCTTGTAATGCATCAACCAACTGGAAACCCGATCATAACAAGCGCGTGATTTTGAGCTAGTGGGCGCTTATTAACTGCTCCTTTTGATTTAATCGAAGAATTCCAACTGACGCAGTCCCGTCGGGATGTATTTAAAGTTTGTATTTGTGGGGACAACCTAGCGGTGAACTACTTCAGACACCCATAAACTATAGATGATTGCAATTTCAATCCGGTGGACATTACGCAGCCCAATAGGACCGTTAAAACTAACGCCCGAAGCACCGCCGATCTGCCCGTCCGGGGCAGCCTTACCGCAAGATTACAACGGCTGCAGACTCGGACTCGCCCTGCCCCGGGATCTGCGCGTCTCTCCGCTCTTTTGTCGCCGTGACACATGCCGCGGACGGCGGCGCCGATCTAACCTCACGTCGCGCAGCCGTTTTCGCGGCTCATTTGAAGTAAAAGGGCAAGAAAAGTGCGCTTCAGACGGCGGCCGGTGAGAGAAGACATGCGACCCCACGGCCGACACGTGCTCTCTCATTCCCGGCTAAAAATACAGCTCACGCCCCAGGTCGCCCCCAGCTGAGCTGCCTCCCAGACTGTATGCGGCGGTGTACAGCGCAGACAGGGGCCCAAAGTAACGTTAAAGTCCCCCCCTTCTACAACGCAGGCGTGTCTGAAACACTTCTGCACACTGCCTGCCAAAAAATCTCCTGTCATTTTCCTCAAGCGCGGGGACGAGGTGGTCACTATGTCAATGCTCACATTTCTGACAAATGCATTTTTAATGAATGAACTATAAATCCCTACACGCTGTAACTTACCGGAGGCCCAAAACAGCTAGCTACTGCTGTTTCCCCAGTTATGGCGATCGGCGAGCGCGGCTGAGTCGATCCGCGTCTGTTGAACTGCGCATGCTCACATTAACGGACACGCGTTGTTGGATTCTGGGAAGTGGAGTTCATTTTTTTATCAGAGAGCAACTACAGGAGGCCTAATGTATCCTAATTCCAGGCCAGCTTTTTTTTCTGTGGTAACGCGGCACGTTGTATGTGCGCCGTCTAATTCCATTTTAGTTTCTGCAGCAATTATTCTGGCTTGACTGGACTGTTGATTAGTTTTACATGTGATCCCGTGGTAGAAGTTATTCTTTTCAAGGGAAACATGCTGCTATTCTAGAAAGTAATGCTGTTTCCTCCTATTTTTTTTTACCACGTTTTGGTATATGCACTGCATCTTATTCATGTTAACTTAATGCTTTGAAAAGAAAGCATTTAACCAATAATGCTTGGGTTAAGTTTCATACATTTGTTCTGTCTAGTTTCTAGAATGAAATTCCAATCAATTGAGATAATGCCATCCATTCATGAGTCTCCTGAAACCACTTATCATGGCAGGCAGGCAGCCTATCGCAGGGATCAAGGCCTGGGACACCCTATGGACACTTTCAACTAGTTTAAAACTAAAGGAAATTTCATTTCATTATGCACTGACAAGAAAAGTGTATGAGTAATTGGCTTGATCATCACATATTACCGTGAGTTTCAGTTATTATCAAAGACAAACGCTATGGAGAATACAATAAACACTGTCAGCGTGCATAGTTTTGGCCTCATTTAGTTCCATGTCAAATATTTACACTAAGCACGTTACTAAATCTATCATATGCACAAAATATGTGCCCAACTTCTGCAAGTGATGCATTCTGCCGTTTACTGTATATGAAAAGGCTGTACATTCTATAATATTGAAGAATATTTTTATTAAGTCCACATCTTTCTTACAAAGTGAATGCTCACTCGGCTAGTTACTCCAACCCACCCTTCTTAAAACCATCACTCATAATAGGTATCCTCTACCCAATAAATCCCCTCAACTGTAAATATGCAGTTTGTGATAAGCTACACAGCAGGTATAACAAACATATACAAATAATGAACACAGCCGGCTCGCATACATTTAAACACGGACGGGGAAAAAAGTATTAAATATGATTCTGAATTAAGCTGGTGGTGGATCATAGACCAATATTAATGGATAATTAAAACATTAATTATAACTGCAAAAAAACTATCGAGCTTCATAATGGTAGTAAAATCATGAAGATGACTGGACAATCATGCTACTGTTTAGGTTTGCTGAAGAACGAGAGGACAAGCAATATTTACGCTTTCTTTGCACAAAATCACAATGTTAGTAAACTTTATTGAAATTCATCAAGCAAGTTCCTAATGACTTGAAATTTTACTTTAAGTGCAAAAGGAATTGATTGTATAGTTGCTGTTAAAACGACTTTTGACAAATTGCATACATAAAAAAAGAAATTACACAAAAATATAAATACATGAAGTAGCATGTCCTTTTCACCTTCATTTGTTTTTCTTTTAAACCTTTCAGCACGTTTACATCACAGTTCACTTGAAGATGACAGAATCTTATGCTTTCATAAAGCAAATGCATTTGGTGATCGCAACCGGGATTTTTGATATACAGTCTCAGTTCGACTGGAGCACGAGTGATATGCAAACTGCGCACTAAAAATGTTTGATATCGTACTACACTATGCCTGGGAGAAACTAGTATTAGTAGCTAAAGGCATTTCAAAGAAAAAAAACTTGAAATTCTCATCTAACCCAACTGTGATAATCCTATACAAAAGACGGCTCACTTTTGTTTTGGTAACCCCTAAAAAATGTTTTTCGTAACAAACTGCCGAGTCTTCCACTTAATGTCTTTCATTCATATCACACTTTCTTCCGAACAGCAGCCCCGGAGAGCATCAGATCTCTTTCCCTCACTTCCTCCTTCAGTTTCGCTTCAGTTACTTTAAGCTGACGGATGGTGGATTTCATCTCCTTCATTTTTATCTCCAGCAAGGCGATGATGTCCCGCTGCTCGTTGAGCTTCTTCAGCAGCTCGGCTGCGGTGGTACCGGTATTCAGCGAGTAGGGGTGATCCAGCGCTCCGAGCGTGCAAAGGTCCACCACGGTGTACCGGGCACTCGGCGGAGTGGCGGCGGAGCTCGCGGCTCCCGCGTTGTGTTGCAGATCGCGCGTCGTCGCGGCCAAACACGGGCTGTCGCCCTGCACGGTCACCTCGGCGGGATCGGCGGCCTGTCCGTTCTGCCCATTTTTCACCACTTTGCCTGCGCTTGGGAGCACGTCGACACCGACTTCTGGGCTCGCAGCGCTCAGCTCCGCACCCGCGTTTGCAGAAAGGGAAACTACGCTGGTGATGACAGGGAGGGTGGCGGACACTTTACCTTTCCTGCCTCTCCTGTTCTTTCTCTCGTTGACTCCCCTTAGCGGAAAAAGCGTCGGCACCCGAACGCTATAAGTCTTCCGCCCGCCTGCGAAGTGGATGCTGCAGACCCGATGGCCCGTGGTGGGCTGGAAGGTGCTGAAGCAACCGCTTACCCCGGCCCGGGAGATGTTCTTCAGCCAAATCTCTCTCTGTACCGTATCCTTTGGGAAGGTATAGAATCGCAGATCCCTGTCCCTGTGCGAGTTGCTGTAACAGCCCGGGACGCAGCAGGTGAAGCCCGGCATGTTTATTTCGGTATCTAGCTCGATGAGCAGAAATCCAGATAAAGTTTTCTTTTATTTCATTTTGTTTCGCTCCTCAGCGCGCCGTTATCAAGCCCAGCTGCTCCAGAGCGGAACTACACGTCCCACAATGCTAACGACTTCCTGTTTTGTTTTCCAAATCAAATAAACTGATAAATATAAATCATGAATCCGATACTCAGAGGTTTTAATTTATGTTTTGAAATGCATTAACGAGATGCTCGAACTTGCGTCAATATGAAAACAAACACGGTGATTTACACCGTGTTAAACAGACAGTTGTCTTGTATTGGTACTGATTGAAACAGCATGTATATTTTAAAATATACTCAAATAAATTTATGCATTTTTCAACCTTCTACCTGTAAAGTTTTGAAAATGCGCACGTATTTAGTTAACAGTCGATAAGCATCATGGTTTCTGCATTGTCCATTCTTTTGGATATTCTTCACTACTTCGCGCCTACATGCCTTTCAAACTACGTTTTGGATTCAGTAGCCTGCAGCGCCGAACGAACTGTGCACGAATATTTCAACATTAAAAATATTTTTTAAAAGTCAATTATATACTTATATTACTAGAATACATATTTTCATTCAATTAACAAGAACACTTCTGTATTTGATCAGAAACTAGCAAAAATATATCATTGCGTCAACACAAAGCGTGCGTGTTGAATGACACAAAGCAAGCGTGTCAAACTACAACTCCCACAATCCAATTGATGCCACGATGTTTTTTCCCCACACTCAATAGACGTGCGGAAAATTGGGTAGTTTTTTTTTAACACATCTGGTTAAATTGATTAGATTTTTGCCTGCTAATCTCTTAATAAGCATGGAATTTCCATATTACACACAGATTATTTTAAAACTGCATATATTCGTTATACCAGTTAATAAATTAAGTATAGGCATGTCTAGGCATGCTGAAGCACGCTGGATGCTGCAAAGCCAGGTTTTTAACAGTGTCCCTGATGCATACCTCGTATTACGTTTATATATTTTTGTCTTTAAATTAATGCATAGGTTATATGCAAAATGTAATTCAGCTACAGGTTTTCTGATCTCAGAAAAAACTTGCCAGTGTCTTTATAGTTGGGATATTTTCTGTTACATTTGTGGTGAATATAAGCTAAGAGCCCAAAGACATAACATGGCTGCATTAATTAAATCTCTGGTCTATTTTTGGTGTGAAATTGGTCTGGTCCTAATTTTGTTGTGCACTATATGGTGTCGATCTTAGACCTTGTATTTAGAGGTGTAAAACTTTCGAGATTTAGCAAGAGTGTAAGGATCCTGCAGCATCTGACTAATTTCTTTAATGATTAAAGAAGGCATTTTCATTGGTCCACCCATCAAACAGGTCAACAATAGGCAGCTTGAAGAAAGGCCGGAGAGTCACATGGGCGGCATCCTGAGATGCTGAAAACCTGCAGAGCACCAGACTGTATCCAGCTGCCCCTCAACACCCTTCAGGCGTACGAGTTCAAGAAATGGAACGTCGAGTCGTCCCTGCACATACTGGGATCTTCATTGATGAGCATGCTGAAAGGTTTCACGAGGACATGCAATATCTCAAACAATAAAAACTTTGCCCATACGTTTTATTGTTATTTCTTCTTTAAGATAAATTACAGAACTAAAGCAGTGACATCCAGCTGTGGTAAAGACATCATTGTCACAATGTTGAAGGCTTGGGTGAACTTTTGGTGTCAGCAAAAAAGAGCCTTAGTTCTGTGGTAGTAGTGGTCCTACCATGCTAAAATCATGGGGGGGGGGGGGGCAAAAGAAAAGTGCAAATGATCTGGGGGCACCTGGAATACTCTGCTGAATGGGCCTGGTTGAGACACGGCTCAGCACTCTGGAAGGCCTTTCTGAGATTGTCAGGATTTTTCTGTTTTTGAAAGAAATGTGAAGTTAATTAAATCACTTCATCATCAGAAATTTAAGCGGACTATGCGTTTCGAAAGCCCCCTCGTAAATAAGTCCACATCAGCTCCCTCTCAATTAAGGATCTCTGTATCTATGCATATTCTCCCAAAGCAGTAACCTCGAATCAGTGTTAATGCCACAACACTGGATCAATGCGCCAATTGAATAGAGTCTCTTTGCTCTTTGAACTCCAGCTGTACAATCATCTGTGTGTGTCCTGCTTCATCAGCACATGAAGGAAGTTTCTATGTGGTCTGTCAGAATGCTGCAAGCAAAAACACACTCGGTCATGCTGCTGGTTATCATGAAGGCTATTTTACAATGTACTCTGAAGTACCTATTACCTCTGCGCAGAGGGTCTGATAGGAGATCCCATCCTCACTGTTGTCCATCTCAGACTGGGCAGCTTTCACCAGCTCCTTAATGCCATCCTCTCCTGTCAGTGGCAAGGCCCTCTGCAAGGATTCACTGTGTAGTGCGAACCAACAGCCCTCCTTATGGTTATAAATCCCCATTTATATTCGCAACTCCACTGTACATTCAATCCTCCCCAATCACCCAAGAGCCAGTCTGGTAGTATATGCATCTTTCGCGGACCCTAACCTGCCCCCCCCCCCCCAACACCTGTACCCTGACGTAAATCCTCACCTGAACTCTCGAATGGTCAGCTTTCCACTCTTGGTAGTGTCGATGTTGACAAACTCTTTCAGCAGATGAGAAAGTATGCTGCCTTGTCTGTGGTATACACTCTCATCCACCTGTCAGTCACACAATCATTGAGATCACAGCCTATATACTCATATAGTATATTTACTGAAACAATCAATGGTAAGTACAGAGGCACATTAATGGTATGTGGAGTTTCAACATGAATTGCATTCCAATAATTGTAGTATTCAGTGTACTGCAGTCCTGAGACAGTGTCTACTACTGTACCCTCCAAACTGCTGCATAACTGAAATCCATCCACCCATCCATCCAACTCTCCATCCATCCATCTTTTATACCCCTTGTCCTATACAGGGTTTCAGAGGTCCAGAGACTATCCTGGAAACAATGGATTCAAGGCAGGGAATAACCAGGATACAGTGTCATCCCGTCGCAGTGCACTGCGCTTCCCACTGCTCTCAGCTCATATCCCCCACAATGTCGACTGGTAATCATCTGCTCACTTTGCCCGTTAAGACGTCATAGAACAGAGAAACAAAGTGCTCCACCCAGCGTCTCCAACAGGCGTACACCAGACTGTAGGCCCAGTGCTCCTCCATGCGTCTCCAGCAGGCGTCCACCAGGCTGTAGGCCCAGTGCTCCACCCAGCGTCTCCAACAGGCGTCCACCAGGCTGTAGGCCCAGTGCTCCTCCATGCGTCTCCAGCAGGCGTCCACCAGGCTGTAGGCCCAGTGCTCCTCCATGCGTCTCCAGCAGGCGTCCACCAGGCTGTAGGCCCAGTGCTCCTCCATGCGTCTCCAACAGGCGTCCACCAGGCTGTAGGCCCAGTG
>JABFEB020000020.1:22010822-22021287 GCA_019775895.2 Stomatorhinus ivindoensis | reverse complement strand
TCAACTAACCTTTCCTTGTATGACATTCCTCTAAGACCTGGAATCATTCTTGTGGCCCTACGCTGCACCTTTTCTAATGCCGCAATGTCCTTTTTAAGATATAGTGTCACTCTCTGTTGCTTCTCTACCACACTGTGCTGCTCAGTCTCTCTGGGTGTAGTTGAAGGCTCCCTCCCTGCCACATGTTTGTAGATGCTGAGAATTAGCACAGACTCTGCTGTTTGTCATCAACGCCCCTGTCGGATATTAAATCATGTACCCGGCCGGCTGTTATCACTGTCACCAAGAAGGTCGTGTTGTAGCGAAAGCTCCCAGACGCCTCTCCCCCTGTCACCCACACAGAGGACGGCAGCAGTTCCAGGCAGCTCTGCGGGGGGAACCTGGCTGCAACAGAGCGGATGATCCAGTTCGGCCGCGAGTTGCAGGCGCTGAATGAGCAGCTGTGCCGGGATTACGGCAAGAACCCCGCCCACAAGAAGATGCTGCAGGTGCGAGGCATCACAGCAGCCACCTGGAACCCGGCGCACCTCGACTGCGCCGCCAGCTGCCAATCCACTCTCTCTCTCGCTCTAACCTTTCCGTTCGGTTCCTCTCTCCATCTCCTCCTCTCTTTTTCTGTCTCCCTCTCCTTCTCTGTCTTTCATGGTCTGTCCCGGCCTCTCACTCTCCATCTCTGTCTCCCTCTTTCCGTCTGTCTCTCAGGATGCATTTAGCCTGTTAGCCTATGCAGACCCGTGGAACTGCCCGGTTGGGCAGCAGCTGGATCCCACGCAGAGGGAGTCAATCTGCTCTGCCCTCAACAGCGCCATTCTGGGTAAGGGCCGAGTGCAGTGGACAAGGACCAGCAAACCTGAGGCCATTAACCTTCACCAGCTGGCTCACACACGACAGCAAAGTGCTGTAGACCTCCTATATTTTCAGACAGTCGTCGTTCTGAGTTAAACCATCTCAGATACTTTGAAAATTCTGTCTCCGTGTGCCTTAACACCCCCCCCTCGGGTCCTCAGAGTCTCAGAACCTGCCGAAACAGCCCCCCCTGATGCTGGCTCTGGCCCAGGCCAACGAGTGCGTCCAGCTGATGGCGCGGGTCCGCGCCGGGTCCTGCTCCTTCGCCAGAATCGACAGCTTTTTGCACTAGCCCCCGCACAGTGAGTTTGCCGAGTTCTGCCGATAAACCCGTCGGTGTCCGTCCCTTCTGGTCCCCACAAAGTGTCCACATCCCTCCACTGTCCCGGCAAATGTAAGTCCAAGTGCCATAACCAGTGGTTCTTAAACTCAGACCCCACTGCTCTGCCGGCTTGGTTGCCAGCTGTCCCTGCCCTACACACTGCTGATTACCTGCATCAGGCGTGTTCAGTCAATCAGAAGCTGACAGACAGCTGGGACGTGAGTGTGGGGCAGGGAGGGGGGGCTCGGGGGCTGACTTTGAGGACCACTGCACCGTACTATCATCTGTCATGATGTAGCAAACAAGATCCTATTTTGTACCAGATGTTTAAGCTTCTCTTATATCCTTGGTTTCCTTGTTTGGTCGTCAGTAACTTCTAGAACAATACTGACTGCTCCTGTCTTGGCTTGGTTTCCATCTGCTGGTTATAAATGGTATTACACGTTTTTAATGATGCCAGAATACATCATTGCAGTAATATTAGATTGCAGGATACAGTTCTAAAAGGGCAACCTAATGCAAGCTGCTGAACCTGACTTCAGTACATACCCCAGTGGATTAAGTGTAGAACTACAAGCTACTTAATCTGCCTTGTTCTTTTTTCTTCAGGCACTGTACAGGACAGCTAAGAAAGAGGACCACTCCTTGGCCATTGTGACATAGGGCAGCATGACTTTCAGTTGGTGTGCCGTTTGACAACCGGTGGATGTTTTGGGAGGTCGGGGTGGGTTAATAATACAATACATGAAAAAGGCTTCTTTTTAAATTTAGTATTATCAAATACAGATTGTGTGACACTATTTAAACATTATTATTATTCTGTTCATCTAGTTTTTTTTAGTTTTTATTTCGTCATTCGTTGTTGTGCTCATCTTGGAAATTTCTAGTTCCTTTTGTTTTTTAAGGGCGGAATCAAATTCCTTGCATACTATTTTAAATTTGTGTATGCCGTATTAATTATATTGATAATAAGATAAAGACATCATTGTAATTAAGTGAAGTCCTTTTGGTTTCTCTCACCCAGAACTCAGGTACACAAAACGCATATTTAATTTCAGCATGGAATGTTCTGGAAGCTCATTTTGTCTTACCAGCAGTACAGTGACTATGTGGTGTGCCTGATTTTTAGCTCTTTTACCAGATATGTGGGATTGTGATAAACTGAAATTGTTGCGGCAGTGGCGGCTGGAGGGTCGGGGCCCACAGCCACCAGCCAGCGACTCTGCACACCATCTTGCCGGCGCCTTGCTGGCTCTCTCGGGGGTGCCAGACCAGGGCCTTCCACCGCACCACAACCCCATCTAGTCCCGCCAGACCAGGGCCTTCCACCGCACCACAACCCCATCTAGTCCCGCCAGACCAGGGCCTTCCACCGCACCACAACCCCATCTAGTCCCACAAGCAGCACTCTTGGACCTTAAGAAAAGGGTTCCATGATATTTGGAAAGTGATTGAAATGACATCAGGCGTGATGGGCTGACTTCACCGTCACTTTCTGACTTGTATGTATCCTCCCGGGATAAACCGCTGGTATCTCCGTGAGTGTGTCTCTCTTACGGACGATCTTCTGACCCCTGACCATAATTACACTGGCTGCTAACCTGGGATGACATCATTACATGTAAAAATGAAGAATTTGTTTTCACTTTTTGGTTAATACTAAAGAATAGAAGTTGCCCCTTTGTACTTGAAATAAAGGATTTCTAGAGAGACAAAACTCTGGCCACAGGATGCTGGTAATGCATGCTGGGAAACTCCAGTCACCCGTCATCCTGTGGTAACCTGTTGCTTTTTATTTAAATGTAGGACACAATGTTCTTTCTATTTCCTAAATATTGAAATAAGGTCAAGGATCAGGTTTACTAACATGCCAAATATCGCTGTTAATTTAAAGACTGTGATGACTGTTTTTTTAACATCTTATCCATTTATCTAGCCTGTTTAAATGGGCTTCAAATTTTGAAGATTAAGTGATTTTTTCATATATATATATGTATATATACATATACATATATATATATATATATATATATATATGTGTGTGTGTGTGTGTGTGTATAATCTGAGTTTCTGTAACTAGGTCATAATGTTATAGCATTCTACATTTTGGGCTGTTACCATTGTAAATGTAGATATAGCATTACTAGACCTAAATACAGCTGTCATACATGAATCTGCTTTTCATTTTTGACAGAAGGCGGGTTGATGTCGATAGGCTTCACCGTCACCCATGTATATGGATTCTATGTTTGCGGTTTCTGGAGAAGTGCAGTCCGCCTGTGGATCGCCGAACCCGCAGGGACAGGTCGATAGCGAGCTGAGGGCGTCACCAGTCAGTCGCTTTCCTTTAGGTTTTATTGAGTCCTTTCGTCTCACAGTTGCTGATTATCCAAGCCCTTGCTAGATCTTTCTAGTCTCCTGTTTTGTGTCGCCTGACTCCTCTGAAATGACTGTCTTGACGTTTCCGTGTTTGATCTTATGAAATTAGGGTATTATTGGGTATTATACCAAGTTATCACCTGAGCTTTGACTAAGGACCCCTGATTTTTTTTTCGTTCAGACATTTTAATTCATTGCCCAACCCCAGTTCTGTAAGGTGTGCGCCCCAAATCCCGGTGTGAGGGAGGGTCTGTCTTTCTAGGTGATTCCGTATCTGGTGCTGTCATTTCCGTTAGCCGTGGACTGCATGTCATGTGAAAGCCTGGCCCATGGCCACATCCTTCACCCCAGACTGTGCCTCCCTGAGACGCCGCCCCCCCCGTCACACACTGCCAGTGTGACTGCACCCCCCTCAAGGTCAAAGTGATGCCAAGCCCTCATTCCTTCCCTCCTCCTGGTATTGTGTGTCCTGACGTGAAGTCCTTCCTCCATCTCTACCAAAAAGACATTTGTACTGTAGCGCCCCCCCCCCACCCCTTCTGTTTCAGTAAACAGAGCCTCTCCCAGGTCAAGGACCTTTTTTTCCCCCCGACACCTTAGTCCAGCTTTGTGGCGAGGTCACGTATTGGCGATGGCCTGGACGCAGCTAGCGGCCATTGAGGCTTGCCGCCTTTCAGGTTCCAGAAATGACACGTTTTGGATGCTGCCAGACAGGAAGATCTCTGTCCCATACAGTTCCCACTCTTCCCGTCCAGGGCTTACCGTCGCTCCACCTTAAAGTTAAAGCTCAGTTTAAAGGGTCCTTCTCTGTGGGCACAATCAGGGTAGTCGTTCCTCCACTGCATCCCCCTAACATGGCAGGATGTCGCGGAGGTCAGGGGGCCGTCGGCGTGACATACAGCTGCTGCAGAACACCCCCATTCAGCCCAACAGAGTCACCGTTCGCTCAGTGACTCCTCCGAGTCACGCTTCGGGCTTTAGGACAGGCGTCCTTCCGTTAAATATGCTCTTGACTTCCTGGGTGAGTTACACCATAGGTATTTTCACAGAGATGCGATTGAACGTGATTTTGCATATACCTAGCCTACTTGAACTGGTCTGCACTACTACAGACCTAAGAAGAGAGTGGCGAAAACCTCCCCGTGAGGTTAATTTTGACGACCGCACAAGTCGCGTCCTGGACCGACACGAGAAAAACAGGAACGTTTGTCACAACTTTCCATTTCCTTGAGTGAAACTTTATAATTGAGCCATCTGACATTTCTGCCAGTTGGGAGCCTTGAATATAGTGTTCTCCAAAACTGAGTCAGGACTCTAACTCCCAGGGGTTTAGCAAGTCCTCATGCACAATCGCATCATCCATCTCCAAGAGGCACCAGGCAATCAGCCACAATATACTGAAGCCCCACTTTTAAAGATTTCGACATAGGAACAAGGTAATTTATTATAAATAAGTTCACTTCAGAAAGACACCCCAAGTGACATAAGGAATGGAATTTAACTGATCAACTATTACAAGCTGTGCACAATTTTATTTTTAATTTTACTGAGTTTGAATTTAGCTTTTGTGGCATAAGTTACCCTCTCTACTTAGCATGAACGTTTGAAAACCTTTAAAAACTATTAAGAAAAACATAACAATGAAAAAAAAATCCTACCTATGTACTGGAAATATGGAAAAGAAATATTGTATTCTGTTGTATTTTGACAGAATTATTTTTATTAAAAGACATACATGTGAAAATCATCTGATTGATTTTTTTCATTCAGTCACCAACTGATTGGGGGAGGGGTGATGTTTGTCTGTTGCTGTTATCCAACCGGCCTTTTGAGTGTTTTTCAGATATCTACAGCTTCATCGAAATAGCAGTTCATAGGGAGGGGTGTCTTGGATGAGTATTGCCCTCAGGGGCAAAGCATGCTGGCCCTGGGGAGGCCGTTCTTCTTTAAATATGGCTGTGAGGAGCAGGTGTGGGATTGCTATTTCTGGGGTCATCCCTTCTCTCAGTGGACTGATTGTGGCCAACAGGAGGCACCAGAGAAATGCACGGTTTGAGTGTTTGTGAACATCAGTGCTGGGGTGCTCTACTGACCTGGGGCTTGTTTTACGAAGCATGATTTCTTGCTCAGCCAGATAACATGTCAGATTTAAGGTAGCCTGGGCTAAATGGACTTAATATTCATTCACTCACATTTAGCCCAGACTAAATGAATCCTCATTATATATTAAACTAAGTTTAATGGGCAGATGCAGATAAACGTCTTATAAAGTAGTTGACCCAAAGTGCTTCGCATATAGTTCATCAAAAATTTGGACACACCCACCCATAGAAAGGTTTATTTTTTTAGATCAATTATAAAGACAGCAAACATATAAAATAAAAATGATCAGTTCAGAGAGATATCCAAACATATTGTAGCAGAGGTGGGTCCAAGCAACCGGACCAACCAATCAGATGTCTTGGTCCCGCCTCCTCTACGTGCCTGGACCCACCTCCTGTACAATTTGATTGGTTCTCTCTCTCTCTCTGAACCAATCATTTTCCGTTCTGCTCTCAGAACATTTTTGTGTAAGTGAAACTCCCACAAGCAGAGTGCTGTCAATTAACACAACATTTTTTCTTCCTCCTCCCCAGCACAAGTTTGAAATTATGCACAACGCCATTTTTTGCTTAACTATAGCAATGGCAGTAGCAAATGAAGCCTGACGGAGCTCTGTATGAGTATGGAAGTTCTCCAGAGGTGGCTGACCGGAGTTTTCCTGGAATAGCAGGAGCATTTGACTTAGGAGCGTCGAGGCTCATAATCTAGGAGTCCCCATACAGGCCTAACCTAGGAGTCCCCATACAGGCCTAACCTAGGAGTCCCCGTACAGGCCTAACCTAGGAGTCCCCGTAAAGGCCTAACCTAGGAGTCCCCATACAGGCCTAACCTAGGAGTCCCCATACAGGCCTAACCTAGGAGTCCCCATACAGGCCTAACCTAGGAGTCCCCGTAAAGGCCTAACCTAGGAGTCCCCGTAAAGGCCTAACCTGTTCATCTTTCGGATAGCAATGTCTAAAACACAGCTAACAGTTGTAAAAACAGTAGCCGCAAAAGGGATTTAAAAAATAAATTAGGCTCTTCATCAGCAGAACATCATTATACGTTTTGTAAAGTTTAACCAATCTTTATTCTTTGTAAGAACCCTGTGAATCAATTTATATTTTGGGTTATGCAATCAGTATTAATTCCACATGGATTTAAGGCTGCACGATTTGTCCGCTGCTACATTTTGACGACGACGGCCGTAATCATCTATGCCGGCTCACCTTCTCTGGCCAAGAGGGGTTTTTTCATGCATGTCGAAGGTTGAAATCTAGATGATGATAAAGTTAGATGCTTGCCATGTATTTTCTATGACAGAGATTCAATCAATTAGATGAATGCAATATAGTGACATTTCTTGAAGGTGAAATCCTGACTCACCACTCCATTCACATAGTATCATAAAGGGTTTAATTAAGAAAAATTAAACTCGTACAAAGATGAATAAAATGACTGAAGGGGCCTGGAGTGTTACTGTGTTGGTCCATGAGTAACAAGCAACTTGTGAAGATGTTTGAGCTTCTTAAAAAAAGGCGATACCAACAAGCAACATTAATATGTTGCATATTGCTAAGTGTTAACTTTTTATGGTAATAACCATACAAGATCTATTTTCAAGGTTTGTGTGAGAACCAAAAATATTTTATGTATGTTAGGAGTGAATGACTTGTGAAGACTTTTTATGAGCAAAACATATTTCAGGCGATTTTGGTGATTCAGTCAGTAAGCAGGGATAGCACTGTTACCTCACACCTTCAGTGTCATTGGCTCAACTCCTATCTTTCTTATGGGTGGGGGGTTGCATGTTCATCCAATTTTCAGCAGGTTTCTCCAAGGTCCTCTGATTTCCCCCTGAAGCAGTTAGACTTACTGCCATTTCTGATAGTGTGTTAGTGCCCTGCGGCCTCTATAAGCAGGAGAAGTGGTTAGATTTATGAATGGAGTTTGGTGCATGAAATGGATCAGTACTCACTGGTACACAGTACCAGCTCCTCTTTGTTTTTCTCTTCAGTGTACTGGTACCTCTCAATATCTGCTGGTACTGAATATCAAGGGGAGTACCCGCACCTGGTGCCGAATAACAGTGGGAGTACCCGCACCTGGTGCTGAATAACAGTGGGAGTACCCGCACCTGGTGCTGAATAACAAGGGGAGTACAGACATCTGGTGCTGAATAACAAGGGGGGTACCTGTCCCCCCCCCCCAAGCACTGATGGAGTTAATATTTTAATCTGTTTTAAACCAGCCAATTTAAAATGCGTCAGGGCAGACAGCATTATTTGTATAAAATCACCTTCTGTTCCAATAAAAGTTATAATTATTTTACAGAAATATCGGCTCCCATAGAGACATACTTCTAAGTATGTACTCTGGCTTAGAATGTCAAATGAATCCTCCATTATTTATGCATTTCAAATAACGCGGCGTGATCCCTTTGGCTTCCCAGGCAGTCTGGGCGCTGGGCCGCAGCGTCCCCCGAGGACGTGCGCTAACGTGCTGTAGATTGTCCCCCACGCCGGTAGATGGCAGCAAACAAGCCCCCCGGCGTTGCGGGCTGAGCTCCAATGTGGCCAAATTGAAATCCGCTGGAATAATGGCGTCGAGAAAACGCAGTGCAGTGTGGCCGTATTTCCAGGACGGCGTGGACCCCAATAAGGCGACGTGCCTGGTGTGCTCGGAAACCATCCAGCACTGCGGTAATACCAGCAACCTGCTGAAGCACCTGCGATCGAAGCACCAAGCGGAATTTGCCGACGTCGAGGCGAAGAGGAGGCCGTTTGAGGGGGCATCGGTGACGGCTTTCCACCATGCAATGGAGAGCGGGGATTATCCAGGTATGCATCATACCGCGCACAGCTGGGTGGCGATTAAGGACAAAGAAAGCTTCATCTCTGCATGTATACATGCACGAATGTTTCTATGCACGCATCGTACGTCATACACCCTCTAAGGTTTGATCAATCATATATTCTTGTACTTTGCTATTTAATGTGTAAGACGATTGAACGTGAAAAAGCGTGAAACTGACACCCCGATGAGTTTGTTGGTGGGAAAAACCTCCAGTGTATTTATTACAGTATTCGGCAATATGCGCCGTTGATCTATTTCAGTATACGAGGTAGTTTTTCTTTGCACTCTGTTAGTTTTCCTCCATATGTATCACAGATGTGCCGTTTACCTGAGCTTTGGGTAAAAGCGTGTAAACAAAGGTGTGCAGTCAAACTTGGTCTCGGTTCACTGATCACTCATATTTTTTGCAAAAAAAAGTAAATAACAAAATCATCATTTCCATCAGAAATGCTGGACTCCGTAGCGGTAGAAGAGGACGCAAAACACGAGAGATTCGCGGAGGAGGCGCAGACCGCTGCGGACGCCGGTGCCGCCGCCGAGACGTGCTACCTGTCCGGAGCCACGTCCAAGAAGCGCAGCGCCGTGTGGACCTACTACCAGGACGACGAGGACGGCAACAAAGCGCTGTGCCTCATATGCCTGGAGAACATCCAGCACCGCCGAAACACTAGCAATTTGCTGAAACATTTGCGGAAGAGACACCCTGCCGAGTATGCCGATGTGGAGGACAGGACAAAAAGGCGACAGGTGGAGGATGGAGTGATTGCCGCGCCGCCCTGCGCTTTTAAGCACCAGACGACTTTGCAAAACACTTGTAGAAACGCCACGAAATATCCAGGTCATTTATCTCCCACTTATGCTTTTTCAGTGTGTTTTTGTTTCATGCTTAGAAATGAGTTTCTGGCACTTATCTGTAATGGTGCGACAACAGAATTCACACTTGGGCTTTGCAGGCTTTGAAGGAGAATAAACTTGTCTCTCTCACTTGCAGATATATTGGAGGTTATAACTGTTGGGCAGTCTGAACAGGAGCAGATCAGAAGGGCCTTGGAACAGGAGGTTAGGGCACTGGAGAGAGAGAGGGAGTTGACAGAGCAGCTGAGGAGGGCCCAGGAGCAGGAGGCCAGGGCTTTGGAACAGCAGAGGGCGCTAACGGACCAGTTAAGGAGGGCGCAGGAGGAGGAGATGAAGAGAGCACGCGAGCTAGAAGCCGGAGTGCTGCAGCGGGAAAGGCAGGCGATCGAGCAACTGAGGAGGGCCCAGGAGCAGGAGTCCAGGGCCATAGAGAGAGAGAGGGAGGCGTTGGCGCGGATGAGAGAGGAGTTGGAGCAGGACCGGCGGCTCTTCCGGAGGCAGAGAGAGGCTGCAGGACAGGGCAGCCAGGGGGAGGTGACTCTCAAAACTGAGAATGCGGACCCTGGGCTGGAGGGGACGACGTGAAGGGAAGGGAGAGCGCGGACCCAACCGCCGGCGACGGTATGACACCGGGTGAGACGTCTTCAGAACCCGAACAGGTGAGCGGAGCGCCCCGCACCTCCCAAAAGTGCTAGTCATACTTGGTGACCTGCAGCCATAAGTAAAACTCTTCATCTTCCTCATAGTGGGAGGAGGGAGCGGTCCTGGGCTTTCCGTCCCGAATCCAGCCGGTCTCCCATTGCTGCCAGGCCAGCAAATGCTGAATCCAGCCCGACACGAGAGGAACCCAAACCACTCTGGAATAAGACCTAGACTATGTGCCCAGGGCTGTCCAGTCTGGGTGAATGTGAATTGTAATATGCTCTGTACATCGTTAGTTTTTTTTGGATATAAATTAATTTGAACTGAACTTGATGACTGGTGTGGTATTGTACTCCACACAAGGCATACATATGGGTGAAACTACTTTGTTACTGTAAAGGAATATGGTGCTTTTGATATGCACTTTATAGCATGAATATAGGCGTAGCTAGAAATTCTGGGCCACCTGACAAAATGTCCCCC
>JABFEB020000020.1:21892077-21915024 GCA_019775895.2 Stomatorhinus ivindoensis | reverse complement strand
CCACTCACCAGGCCGACCTAAAGATAATTGAGAAAATGAAAAATACAGACAGAAGGGCGGCAGTGCAGCGTGTGTGTTTTCATGGACAACTGGTATATGTGTCTGTATCCGGTGTTTGTGTGTCAGCGTGAATTTATGTGTGTGTGTGAGTGTGTTTATGTGTGTGTGTGTATGTGTGTGTGTGTATGTGTGTGTTTATGTGTTTATGTGTGTATGTGTGTGTGTGTGAGTGTGTTTATGTGTGTATGTGTGTGTGTGTGTGAGTGTGTTTATGTGTTTATGTGTGTGTGTTTATGTGTGTGTGTGTGAGTGTGTTTATGTGTGTATGTGTGTGTGAGTGTGTTTATGTGTTTATGTGTGTGTGTGTGTTTATGTGTGTGTGAGTGTGTTTATGTGTGTATGTGTGTGTGTGTGAGTGTGTTTATGTGTGTATGTGTGAGTGTGTTTATGTGTGTATGTGTGTGTGTGTGTGTTTATGTGTGTATGTGTGTGTGTGTGAGTGTGTTTATGTGTGTGTGTGTGTGTTTATGTGTGTTTATGTGTGTATGTGTGTGTGTTTATGTGTGTGTGTGTGTGTTTATGTGTGTATGTGTGTGTTTATGTGTGTATGTGTTTATGTGTGTGTGAGTGTGTGTATGTGTGTGTGAGTGTGTGTATGTGTGTGTGAGTGTGTATGTGTGTATGTGTGTGTGAGTGTGTTTATGTGTGTGTGTGTGTGTTTATGTGTGTGTGAGTGTGTTTATGTGTGTATGTGTGTGTGTGTGTGTTTATGTGTGTGTGAGTGTGTTTATGTGTGTATGTGTGTGTGAGTGTGTTTACTTGGATACTTCTGCTACCCAGGGCCAGAGCCGCAGCCGCTCATCCAGTGTGAGCTTGACGGTCGAAAACGCCCTTGGCAGCTTCGACTTCCTCAACAACACTGACCTCGACGATGAGGAGGACAACGTGGAAGAAGAAAGGGTTAAAGATGACGCCGACAGCAGGTCTGGGCATTAAAATGTCCTTCACTCGCCGCAGCACTGTCCTGCCACTTGTCAGTCTGAATTTGCTGAGAAATGCAGTGTGCGATTGCACACTGAGCTCTGCTACCATCTATTGGTGAAGATGAGTATAACGCCAGTGGATTAAAATTGTCACCTGACCTTTTTATGTGTTGGGTTTAGCGCCACAAGTCTAATAAGGCAACGATTTACTGCTGTGATTTGCCTGGTCAACACTAGGTGTGCAGTTATAGGAAATTAATCAGCAACCTTCTGTCCAATCAGATTCAAGAATTCAACAGTGACAGAATAAGTGGTGTTAATGTGTCATGTTTCATACACATCACTTTACATTAAATATGTTGTTAGGTTTAAGTCAGTGTATATATGTGTCTTTTTTGTGATTTGTAATATGAACCTCTGTTGTACATTGAATTTACAGGGACACACATGCAGAGAAGAGCACAGGAGATGATGGAGGGTGTGACAGATGCTGCTGGGAATCCCCATCCAGCCCCATGAGCTCTGGGTTTGAGGCTCTGGATCAGGCCCTGTTGGTCCACCTGAGGAATTGCAGTGTCCAGCTACTGGTGAGGCCGCCAGAGGGTTGCATCTCTCACACACACACACACAGATACAGACACACAGACACACACACCCTTAGGCTCGAATCTTGAGGAGCTCACCGTTGTGTCTCCTGATGGATGTTTGCGGCCACAGCGGCTGGGTACCTTTGGCCCGCTTCGCTGTGGCGAGATGTATGCCCTGGACTTCCTGCTGAGGGAGACCAGGGTTCTGGAGCTGATCCGTCGGGTTGTGGAGGATTCGTATGGCCCGTATGCCGAGCCGGAACAAGGTACTCCTGAGGCAGAGCTGAGCCAAAGTCACTTCCTTGTAAAAGTTTCAGTACATTGTATTTCAGTATTATTCTATTTCACTGTTACTCTATTTCAGTATGACTCTATTTCAGTGTTACTCTATTTCAGTGTTACTCTATTTCAGTGTTATTCTATTTCAGTATTACTCTATTTCAGTGTTACTCTATTTCAGTATGACTCTATTTCAGTGTTATTCTATTTCAGTGTTACTCTATTTCAGTGTTACTCTATTCCAGTATTACTTCAATTGCCTTACAGGCCCCATGTCTCTGTCCTTCTCTCTTGCCCCTCTATCTTTCCATCTTTTTCCAAACCGGTCCCACCACTCTTCCTGTTCTCGTACAGTGGTACCACAGATAGAGAACTGTGAAGGTGCCCTGTCTCTATGGAAGCGATGCATAGAACGTGTCAGGGTCTACAGCACATCCGTGGAGAACTTCCTGAAGGCGCTGGCCTGCAACTACACAGGCCTGCTGCCCGAGCGCAGTAGGGCCATCGCTGATGAAGGTAACAAAACAGAAGTTGCCACAGAGGTATGGTGGCCTGAGAGTGACGTGGTAAGCATTTTGGTAACAGGTTACTGCCACTCTGTCCTTCCCCCAGTGTTTTTGAGGCTGGCAGAGCGGATCCAGGAGCGGAAGCTGCCCCGGCGTGGCGCTGGCGGGGCTCGAGAGGTTCTGACCATCTTCCAGTTCTGGAAGTACCTGGACACAGAGGGTCTACGCTCTTTACAGACGCACATCGTTGAGCTGGCAGAAGAGGGTGAGTGAGGGGACATGGAAGAGCCACCGTGCGCGGGGAGTGCCTTGCTTTGTTGCTCACCACCCCCTCATTGCTTCACCCTCTCCCACAGTGTGGCTGGTGCACAGCTTACACTCCGGGGACCAGGACACCCTGCTGAAAGTGCTGAAGAGGCTGACAGACTCCAGTGTGAAACGGGAGGTCCTGCACGCCGTCAGCCGGCTCCTCGTAGACCCCCGGGGGAAGGTCTGCAGCACAGCCAGCTCGTTGCTCCGGGGACTGGCCGAGCATCCGCTGCAACGTGAGCGGGTGAGGCTTCTAACGGCGCAGTGCACCACACACTGGTCTGACCAATGGGCTTTGGGTCCTTCCCCTGCAACGGGGCATGTGTATGACATGTGTATGGCATGTGTATGGCATGTGTATGGCATGTGTGTGACACTGTACTGCCTCATTCAGGCCTTGGTCAGCTGTTTGGAGCTCCTGGAGGATGAGGTCTTGGAAACCAGAGTCGCCGGCTGCAAGGCCCTTGCGTGCCTCAAGGTGGGTTCTGCCCGTTATGGCTAATGGCTTGTACGCCCCCTTGTTGGTACAGGGGGTCTTAAGTAGTGGTGAACCGGCTGTGAAGTGGGTCACACGCAAAAAAAGCAGCACACGTCTCGGAAATGGAACATCAGTGTCATGCCTGCACCAGCTGCCCCATTTAGCTGCAGTCAGCTAGCCACACTTAGCTAGCCGCACTTAGCTAGTCACATTCCATTATCCACACTTAGCTAGCCACATTCCATTATCCACACTTAGCTATCCATGCTTAGCTACCCACATTTAGCTAGCCTCGCTTTGCCAGCCCTGCTCTGCTTGCAAAACTCAGCTATCCATACTTAGCTAGACCTGCTCAGCCAGACGCACTCAGCCAGCCGCACTTAGCTAGACCTGATCAGCCAGCCGCACTCAGCTAGCTGCACTTAGCCAGCCACCCAGGTACTAACAGCGCTCCCCTGTCCCCCACGTGCCACAGGCCAAGGAGAGCATCGATCAGCTGGTCTACCTGTGTCGCACAGACAAGGAGGAGGTGCGGGATGCAGCCAAGCAGGCCCTGCTGGTGTTGGGTGAGTCTAGACAGCGCTGCTTGCAAGTGATGGGGTCTGCATGATTTTTTTAAAAAGCCCATATTTAACTATGCAGTCAATCACTGTAGCCATGTTTGGGTCAGTCAGACACTGTTTGGGTCAGACAGTCTGATGGAGTGACTTATTTTGGGGGGGTGACAATGAGGCCAACAGAAGTAGGAAAGAGGAGGCCCATCGGTGACCTTCTTCCTGTCTCCGGCGGCACCCTAGGAGATGAGGGCCGACTGGCCCACCGGCATGTGGAGGACTCCCAGGACGCCATACCCCGCCTGTTTGCCCCGGGCGGTATGGCCAGCACCGCCTTCTAGTGCCACGGGAGTGCCAGGACCACAGAAAGCGCCGTGCGTGCACAGAGAGCCCAGAACAGCGTGCTGCAACACAGGCTGGCACAGGGAACGTGACAGTGTTGCTGCAATAGCGGCCGTTTCACTCACCGTCTATACAGACCCCCAGAGTGCATCCAGGGACAGCCAGGCCTAGTATGGCAGAAGTGTCTTTCACAATTACATGATTCTGTATCATGCTGTTACTGGAGATGACACTGTAAATATGCATATAAGTACAAAGTAATAATGCTGATGATTCCTTACGAGCTGTGAAGCAGTGAAGCGGGATTGCCTCACTGCCTTTAGCTGGGGTCTGTAGTACCTACCCTCTGAAATGATAAGACCTGTCCGTCAAAGGCTGTACCAGGAGGTGTGCCCTCAAACTGCGGCATGAACGATGATTGGACAACAGGATGGACAGGCGGGGAAAACACCCACTCAGGGGAAAGGAGGGTGTGGCTCTCACCATGGGGATTGTGCAAAGAATTCCTACTGAGTTTCTGATTAAGGTGGTTAGCTTCAAGGAAGCATAGTAGCTGTCCGAGTTTGAGGAGGATTCGCTTGGTCAGGATGACAAAGTGACATTAATGTTGAATTCTGGTCTTCCTAATTATACAGGGAGTTTGTTTCACCAATTAGCCACGTTAATAAAATAATCTGTGCCATAATTTGTCATATTTAGTTTTAACAATATACATATGTATTTCACATAAAGTGTACATATTTGAGATTTTTATGTTGTAATTTAGCGATATTTGAAATTTACACAATTAAAAGCAGATCATTATTTGGTGCTGACATCAATTACCCAGTCTTGTGCCAGTGGCTAATCAACTGAATACTGTTTCTACTATAAAGATAGGAGACAATCTATTCCCTAACACCACACTTGTGGACTGATAGCTGCTTGTCTGGTTTCCTTGGAAACCAATGGGCTACCCATGGCCTATATCTGTTGTGATGTCAGTGTGCCTACAGTAGGGGGCCTTTTTGCAGCGCTGTTCTGATAAGACAAACTGGCTGTGTTGTAGAGCCAGGAAGGCATTGAACATATCTGGAGGGACATTTTAGGCAATTTTGAAATGATACCGTCTTCTATCTGTAAGTGCCTAAAGTAACAATGATGAGTGAAAAATTATTACAACAGACATTTTATTTAATAAAAACTTCTGAGTCACAGTAGGGAAAACTACTGGAAGAATTAAAATGTTTCATTTTCTAAATGATTTACAGATTGTGCAGCATAAAAGACAAATAATATACTTTTTTCTATAAAATGTATATTGACAAAGATATTGCCTGATAAATGTAACAGGATTATTATTATAAAATGTTGCAACAAAGACTTATGTCCTGTTTTTCTTTTCTCTGTAACACTTGTGGAGATAACAAAGGTAATTTTGTTGTGGAACTCGTTGCAAGATCATATTCAAATAATTGTGGGGTCAGTTTGACCCAAAACAACATCACAAGATTTTTAGAGAACCAAAAAACTAATTTTGACCTCAAAAGTATACAAAGGTTTTATTTTTCACACATATATATATATCACTAATAATTCCATAAGACAACTTACAAACGAATTGGCCGCACTTGTAACAAGCCACGCTTGATTTATGCAGCACTTCATTCGCTCCCTCCTTTGCCCTGTGGGGGGGCATGACTTGTCTTGCCACCCACACCATTCTGGTAGCCGCAGAGCTGTAGTTAGAGTTGCATTTGGCTGGAGCTGCATTCGCGCAGTTATGAAGCCTAACTCCCCTACTCATCCCCGACTTCTCGCTTAATCGGATACAACATTTGTGAGCGGAGCAGACAGCGGCTCCTGCCAATTACAGCACACAGTGCTCAACATGGTGAGGTTTTTTTTTGTGTGGCTCTTGACTGAGTTCAAAAGACATAAAGACATCGATAGCTGTAATATTATGCCCCCTGAGCCCGTCCATTAGATCCAGCACTACACACTTTGCATGGTTTTTCTTCTGGCTTCCCTGGAGACTTGCTTTGGGTCTCGGATCCTCCAGCAATAGGTGGATTTTGAATCACAGGCTGCCCACAATGTGATCCCATATTAACCAGGTTTGCCTAGCATATACTGCATAAATGGACAGCGCCCTGCAAGAACATATAGAGTGAATACTTATTTGCCGTCAAACAAACCAAACAGATAGATGCTCCAGACGAATATTTTCGGTAACACTTTACAGTATCATTCCTTAGTAATTCATGTATCACTCAAGTATAAATCATGAACAAATACAGTACTGGCATTAAACAAATGATCGTTACGATTCACTGATGATCGATACATATAATTAATAGATATATACACATTAATTGACGGAAGTAATAGATACATTGTAATGACTTAAAAATTAATTATAGAATAATGCTTTTTGAAATAAAAACTATTAAGTGTTGTAGCAATGCAGGTCAATGCAGAGCAGTAATAAATAACATGTTAGTTACCTCTGAATGGAACCAGTCGCTCGTCTATTGATACATCGTGGCCGGAATTGTATACAGAGGGATAGCTGTCTGACCCAAATATCCCACACTTCGTCTCCAGCTTGTCTGTCCATTTTCTCCATGCTGTTGACTCTCGGTTGACGAACCGCACACTTGCCCATGTTTAGACGAACATTTCTCTCTCTCTTCAGAATCGTCATCCTCCGAGACCTCAGTATTGCTCTCATCCATTTCAACATATCCTATCTCTTCTCTGTGCTTTCCCAGACGTCATTTTCTCTCTGATCAGCAACTTTTCCATTTCTCCTTCCAAGCAGCATCTGAGGCTGTACTCAGGTTTGGCGCCTGTACAAGACTGTGAGCAAACCTTTGTTGTTTTACATACAATTCCTTTTCTTTTAACCAGCTGACTGATGAGTGAGAGCTGAGTTTTCACAGTCAAACACCAATCGCAGTACCGCGATCCTGTCAAGAAGCACTAACTTTGAAAATTCTAGTTTGTTTCAGCAGCAAACCTATCTGCACATGTATTAGAAATGCATTTAAAATACAAGGGCTATCGGCAACCCATGCAGCTATGTCCCTTCTCGGAACCACCTGTGACCCGACGGCAAAACTTGTCTCACACTCATTGTGATTCAAAAATGCCGCTGCGGATGACAAGTCCCCACAATGCCCCGCGTCACCCCTCCCTCGAGCCACCCCTCGTCCCCTTTCCATTCAACTGGACGTACACACTGACGCATGCGCACTAACTGGCGCAAGGCCGCCATTTTGTGCAGAGCCTACTCTGCTAAAGCGGGAGAGGATTAAAACCGCCGGAGAAGAGGGGTGCGTTTTTCTGCCATCGTCGACAGAAAAGGGACCGGACGGTTGGCTTCCATTCGGAATTAACGGGAAAATAAGCAGAAGAAAGCAGGTAAAACCGCATTAGTTTCTGGGAAAAGCGGGGATTTTTGCAGGAGCTTTATTCGGCCTCTAGGTGTCACGATGGGGCTCCCGGTTCTGGCGGCTGGCGGGGGGTGTTTGTCTCCCTCTATCGTTATCGAAAATTTAGCAAAAAACATTTTTAACCCAGAAGTTGGGGATATTGTTCAACTATTTCGTCTTTCTGCTCTATATTAACCGACAAATCACCACAGATGCATTTTCAAACAGCTCCGTTGTTTTGAGGAAATGTTTAGGCCAGGCGTCCATTTTCTTTTTCTTTGTTTGCTCTTTAGAGTAAGAAACCCGCGGGTTCGTGGGAGACGGAGAGAGTCGGGAGCCCCCGCACTGCCGGGCGCCTCGGCAGGCCCGTACACATTAAAACTGCACAAACTGACGCCGTTTTCAGTCCTTTTCGGTGGCTGTAAGTTGCTCTGTTGTTTTTCGCGCCCAGCTCGGTTCGGACCCCAAACAGCCCCATTCGCCTGTAACAGTGATCCGAGCACCGCGTCGCCGTGTTCCTGCGCCACATTCCATTATTACTGGCGCACATATTGCTTTTTATAGCAGAAAGTCGTGCGGCGTCAAATCTGTGGTCCAAAGCTGCGGTCGATCAAGACATCGGCGCCGAAAACGCGCCGGACGAGTTGCGGAACCGCGCAGCGAGCTTTGACACGCAGACCCAGTCAGTCCGGCTATCTCCAGATATGGGAAAATAACACGTCGCACATGTCCTCCGGGGCTCGGCGAAAGTGATCCCACGGCTCGATCCTGCTCGTGATGTGCCTTCCGCGGCGTCTCCGAGCCGGCACTAGGGCGGCTGCGGCGCAGCAGCTTCGGCGGCAGCTAGACAGAGGGGCGCGATCAGCCGAGAGCTCCCTCTACAACCCGGCTGGTAACCTGCAAAAACATTCAGTTGAATTTTTTTTTTCTGTCCTGTCCCGGCGCGGACGGCCGAGCCGCTGTTATTTCGTGACGGATCGACTCGCACGTTTTTTTTTTGCGGAATCGTACCCGCTTCGGCGCTTAATTTCCAAAACGCGCCATATCTCGTGTCTTGGCGGGACAGTACTTGGCATTCACACGCTTACAGTTGCTTCTAGTTAGCGGTAAATTAGTCTCCTTTCGGCAGGACCTGCAGTAGTGTAACTACGATTCATTCATTGGGCGTTTTTCTTTGGTTCTGTGTTGTGTTTTATTAATTAGGAATGACTGTACAGTACGGACACCGGAGATGTACAGTTTTGTGTTGATGTACAGGATGGTCCAGGACCCTCTTCCGATAAATCTCCCCGAAGTTTAATTTTGTCCAGCGTGTTGCTCATAGAGCCAAAGGGCGCTCTTTCCGCCGCCCCCGGCACGATACTTTCGGTATTCTTCCTATTCTCTAGATTAAGGGTCTTTTACCAACACCTAAAGTGCCGAACCAGCAGGGGTACATTTTTCGGTACTTTGGGGTGGTACTTTTTTGTCGATCGGTCACGCAAATAGCCTGCCACTGAAGCGAAACACAACCACCGTCTCAGAAAACCAAAAAAATATTAAAGAACGTAATAATAATTTATGCATGGACAAATGGAAGAGACCCAAGCTTTAATTGCGGGCTGGTCGGAAGAGCAGATACATGATCAGGATGGCGGGAACAAGAAATACAATATTTTGTATAGAATATTATTGCTGCACAATATTGGGAAAAAATCATATTCAGACACATCAGTACTATTTGGCTTTAACGCCATTCTTCCTTTGGGGAAGATTAGGCCCAGATTGGTCACAGAATACAATAATAGTCTCAGTTCTATAAGAATCCTCACACTAGTCAAATGTTATTGAGTATCACTTACTCGAGTAATGCAGTGGAGTAATTAACTTTCTTTTAAAAGTTTGTACATATGTGTGTACTTGTAGGTAACTGTTTTGTATATTTGATATTGCTGAAGACTTATTTGGCTTGACGTTTTACGCATGTCAGATTTGATATTGTGTTGAAGACGTTATGCCACAATCTAAAACGTAACGCGGATCCCTTGGTGTACAGCTCCTAGGTCATAATCATGGAAGGCGAGCTGACCGATACAGTCATCGATGATGGTGGCGATGCCTTCAGAGCAAAGGAATGCAAGACATACCAGCGGCGCCGTGACGGCGGGGTGGACGATGAAGAGGAGGTGGCAGTGGAGCTGCTGCAGGGGCAGGCAGGGGGCATGGATGTGGTGGATCAGCATCCTGACGGGTCCTTGGCAGTGGTGGATCAGCAGCAGCAGCTGGTGCAGGACGTAGTAAACAGCAACATGGAGATGATGGTCATGGACTCCCTGGATCCAGCCCTGCTGCAGATGAAGACGGAGGCGATGGAGACTGCAGTGGTACACTCCGAGGCCGTGGGCGGGACGGGCCACGAGGCCACAGTCACCACGGTGGACGAGACTCAGATCATCACGCTGCAAGTGGTGAACATGGAAGAGCAGCCGCTGGGCTTGGGCGAGCTGCAGCTGGTGCAGGTGCCAGTGTCGGCCGTGCCCGTCGGCACGGGCACCGTGGTGGATGAGCTACAGGGCACGTTTGTGGATGCCGCCGCCATGCCTAAGGACGGAGAGCCGGTCATCTGCCACACCCTGCCTTTACCCGAGGGCTTTCAGGTCAGGCTGCTCACTTTTTAGAAAAGTGCTTGTTAAAAATCCTACCATGTGCATCCTTTGTTTGGTGGGCATGCAAGTTAAAGGGTGGTTTTGTAGAACGGTAGCTTAAAAATTAAGTTTAAGATCAGGTAGCTTATTTGCCATTTGTGCAAGTACGAGTACAGCTACACTGGAATGGTGCTTTTTGCCTGGCGCGTCTTGCTCTCCATGATACACACAGACAGGTGAGAGCAAGCCTGGGCGGCACAGTGCAGGGGCGGCCAACATGTAGCTGTACATGTAACACGTAGCTAAGAATCTTGCTCTAGGGCTTACAGACATGTGGCTGTTCTACTGAGGCTTGAAAGGCGATCTTTCAGTCACAGGCGCAGGGACTTAGTTGGCTGAGGCACTCGCCACACTGTTTCAACGAGAGTCTGATTGGAAGGGTAAAGTGTTGACCTCTGACCTTTGGAAATGCACACACCAATTGTTTTAATTGCTTCTGTGACAGGTGGTGAAGGTGGGAGCGAACGGGGAGGTGGAGACGGTGGAACAGGATGAGCTCCAGGGACAAGAGCCGCCAGAGCAGCCAAATGAGGATCCGTCCTGGGCCAAGGACCCAGACTACCAGCCCCCTATACGGAAGCCCAAGAAGACCAAGAAAAGCAAACTGCGCTACAACACTGAGGAGGGGAAGGACATGGATGTGTCGGTCTATGACTTTGAAGAGGAGCAGCAGGAGGGGTTGTTGTCTGAAGTCAATGCTGAGAAAGTGGTGGGAAACATGAAGCCCCCCAAGCCGACCAAAATCAAGAAGAAAGGTTAGACTGACACTTAGCAGCATCAGCCCAGCAACACGGAGGCAATTAAGTTATAGAGTCGTAGACCATGAGTAGCTTATATGAAAGGCTGTTGGATCTTGTTGAGGATTTGGTGAATGTGTGGCCTCTCTTACATGCCTGAAATAATCTACCAGAAGAGATGCTGCCATCTTTCTGGTAAATGTCCTTAGAGGGGCACTAGGTGGGAGCCCTACTGGGTTTGGTTAGGGTGCCGCTGTCCTCACAGCTCTGTGAATGTGGTCCCGGGTCGCCCTTGAACCAGGTGTGAAGAAGACGTTCCAATGCGAGCTGTGCAGCTACACCTGTCCCCGCCGCTCCAACCTGGACCGTCACATGAAGAGCCACACGGACGAGCGGCCGCACAAATGCCATCTGTGTGGACGAGCCTTCAGGACCGTCACCCTCCTGAGGAACCATCTGAACACGCACACGGGTAACATCCTCCGCTTCAGAGTGTGTCCTCTCCTCTCGGGCGCTCTTTCGGGTTCGGTGCGGTTCTGAAATGGTGTTCTCCCACAGGGACTCGGCCACACAAGTGCACGGACTGTGACATGGCGTTCGTGACCAGCGGCGAGCTGGTCCGCCATCGGCGCTACAAGCACACGCACGAGAAACCCTTCAAGTGCTCCATGTGTGACTATGCCAGCGTGGAGGTGAATGCCAGGCCCCGAGGCGCTCTCCGCATGTGCGGCAGGGTCCTAACCTTGCCCAGATACTCTTTGCAGCTGTTAAAGGAAGAGGGCTCCAGAGGGAGATGTAAGCTTACTGTGTGTGCGTGTGCGTGCGCCTTCCAGGTCAGTAAGCTGAAAAGGCACATCCGCTCTCACACTGGGGAACGGCCATTCCAGTGCAGCCTGTGCAGCTACGCTAGCAGAGACACCTACAAGCTTAAGAGACACATGAGGACACACTCAGGTCAGACTTCCACCTTCTCGTACCCATTGGGCCTAACCTCCCTTTTGGGGGCTTTGGGGCAGTGACTCTTCCTGCTTTCACAGCACCGCGTGTGAAGTCGTCAGGCTGCCGACAGCTTCGGTCTGCATTTGTCAGGCTGGATTGACTGGGGTTCGATGGCTTTGTGCCTTCAGCAGAAGGTGGGGGGAAAAACTCTTTTCCTTGAACTTACAGGAGAGAAACCATACGAGTGCTACATCTGCCACGCCCGTTTCACACAGAGCGGGACCATGAAAATGCACATCCTGCAGAAGCACACAGAGAACGTGGCCAAATTCCACTGCCCTCACTGCGACACTGTAATCGCCCGCAAGAGCGACCTGGGTAAGCTGTCCGTTCGCCGCGGGGTCTGGGCCGGTGTCTCAGAAATGTCCCTTAGATTTTATCCAGGGTGGTTACATGTGTTAACTTGACCCAGAGGCAGCGAGCAAGCTTCCTTGAGAAACGTGTTCATTTTGTGTGTGTGTGTGTGTGTGTGTTTGTGTGCGCGCCTGCACACGCGTGCCCATCCAGGGGTACACCTGCGGAAGCAGCACTCGTACATTGAGCAGGGCCGGAAGTGCCGCTACTGTGATGCCGTGTTCCATGAGCGCTATGCCCTCATCCAGCACCAGAAGTCCCACAAGAATGAGAAGCGCTTCAAGTGCGACCAGTGCGATTATGCCTGCCGACAGGTGCGGCCACTCTGCCGGTGTTTCTGGGAATTTAAAGGCATTACATCACACATGAAAACGCCCCTCGCCTCCTCACGCATGAAAGCGCCCCTTGCCTCCTCACACCTATGCCCAAACTAAACTTAGTTTAATAAATGTACTTACTGACCTCCTTCTTGCCCCCGTCCCACTCCCCGGCCGACAGGAGCGCCACATGGTGATGCACAGACGCACCCACACTGGGGAGAAGCCATTTGCCTGCAGCCACTGTGAGAAAACCTTCCGACAGAAGCAGCTCCTGGACATGCACTTCCGCCGCTACCATGACCCCAACTTCGTCCCCACTTCTTTTGTGTGCACTAAGTGCGGCAAGACGTTCACGCGCAGGGTACGAGGCCCGGTGGGTGGGGCCACACTGCGGGACTCCCTGACTGAGTTGATTTCTGGGCGGGCTAGCCATTTGGCAGCCACTAACTTTGGTGACACCCCTTCTGCAGAACACCATGGCCAGACACGCGGAGAACTGTATGGGCCCAGAAGGGACTGACGGCGAGAACGGCGCCCCTCCGAAGAAGAGGGTGGGCAGGAAGAGAAAGATGCGTTCCCGGAAGGATGACGACGACGACAGTGGTAGGGCTCCTGACCCCAGGCCACGCTGTGGAGGCCTCTCTGTCAGGCCAGCCTCCTGATTTGACTTCCCTTCTCTTGTAGACGCTCATGGAGAACCTGAGATGGACGACGCTGAGGATGAGGATGAGGAAGACCTGCTCGCTGCTGCTGAGATGGAGGTGGAACAGGCGCCGCCCATTATTCCAATCCCGGCCCCCATGCCCCCGGTCGTGAAGAGAAAGCGAGGCAGGCCCCCCAAGCCCAAGCCAGCTCCACGTGAGTGCTCCCCATGGGACTGCGTGTGGTGCGTGATGTCATATCTGGGGGGGCCACAGTAACTCAGCTACTGGAACCTGGGAACCTCAGAGATTCAGTTTCCTTTCTCTGGTCAGGCGCTTTATTCCCCATGGATGACCTGGTTTGCGTCTCTCTGCCTCTTAGCTGCTGCCATCATCCAGGTGGAGGACGAGGACACAGGTGCCATCGAGAACATCATCGTCAAGAAGGAATCGGAGCCCGAGCAGGCTGCCCACAAGACGGGCACAGAGGCAGAGGAGGCTGAGGCTGGGGGGGAGGTCGTGCAGATGCCCATGGTCGACACTGCCCCCAACGGCGACCTCACGCCCGAGATGATTCTGAGCATGATGGACCGGTGATGTGTGTGTCACTGCTCCCGTCTGTCCGACTACAGACCCTCCCAAATCCTCCCTGTTTTGTACGTAGTTTTGTCTCTGGGTTTCAGTTTCAGCCCAGAGTACATTGAGAGATTGGTTCTGCCTGTTTTTCCGAACCTTATTGCTTTTACTCTTCCCCCCCCTTCATTCTACTCTTGCGGTTCCGCTCAGTGACCCTGTAGGAAGCCCTTTATACACTCTCAGCTGCATTTTTTTCCCCTCTTGCTCTAACAAGATGAATTTGAGCATTTTTGAGTTTGGTGTAAGATGCTGGATTAGTCTCCTGCTTTGTCCCAAAGGTGATAGGGTGACTTATAGGTGAATGAATGGTTCGTCTCAGGAGGACCGGACGGTGATGCGTTCCAGGAAGGTGACCTACATTATAAATTTACCAGCAAAACACAATGCCCTTAACGTTTGTCATGGCCTTGGATTCACTCTTCTTTGAAACTAGCAAGAAACACAGGAAGCCCACCATTCATTGTGTCCTGGGACAGGGATTCCTGCTTAAAATGCCTTGGTGTGCGATTTGATGCTTGCTTGTCCAGGGTAGACCTCTTCCTAAATACAGATTCATTATAGAATAAGGACAAAGGCAGCCACTGGTACTTTTTAAGTCTATGACCATTGTATAAATAGAAATATTGGCTAATCCTGCTTGTAAATATATTTTTTATTTTCAATTTGTTTTGTTATACCATACATTTTAATCATTTTTCTAGTGATGGAAGACCTTGTACATTATGGAAGAATAAGGTTTTAACAGGAGCTCTGGGACTTCTGTGTGTAAAGCGGTCAGTCACTCATGTGAGTGCGTGTAAATGTGGGGGGGGGGGGGTGTGCTTTTTCCGAACGTCCTGCAGGGGGTGCAGTCCTCCTGTCTGACCGGTCGGAGCTCTGGTGTACACAGACCACAAGCTGTTAAGATGTGAAGGCTGGGTGTATGTGAGACACGCACGCAAACACACAGTGTAACCCAGGAAGCCTTCACATACATTTGGGGGTGATTGTGAAAATAATGGTTTCTGTTTAATTCCAAACTACTGTGTTGACAGAGGTATTTTATTTAACCAGCTACAAATCTTTTAACTGAAAATTATAGTAAAGATGAAGCAGTTTATTAAGGTGATGTTTTTTTTTTTGTTTTGTTTTTTTTTTTATTTTTTTGTTTTTTTGCTTTTGAAGTACGATCGTATCCCTGGCACGTTGGTATCACGTCAGGCAATGGGATCTCTGAACAAATTTAAAGAATAATCAAGTCCAATGAGGAAGCTGGAAGGATACCTGTACAAATTAGTGTTTGCTAAACAAAACCTGCTTTTACAAAACATTTTCTGCTCTTTCAGAATGAAGTTTCCTCTGATACGTAATTGCATTTAAAATTGCTTTTGTTAAGCTCTTAAATATAGGTTGATGCATTTTTGTACCTAGCTGTACTATGTGAGTTTTTTCAGTAGTTGAAAGCAGACATTATAAAGACCTTTATTAGGGCTGGGGGGGCAGGGAGACATGAGAGGCTTGGTGGAGAATGTATTGCTGTACAGCTAATAAAAAGAAATTGACCTTAACATGTGTTGCTTGGCGATCCTGTGATTGTTCTTCGCTGGACGTGTGACGTGCATCTAAAGCTGGCCTTCGGTTTCCGGGAGATGCGAGGAAGCTGGTTTTTACTGTAGATGTCTAACGTCTTCCTAAGTACCATACTGTGTTTCTCACATCCCCAACTCCTTGAACAATCCCACTGACATTCCTGGGTGGTCGGCCATGGATATGGCTGCCATCTCAGCGTCATTAGCTCTGCAGATGAGGAACAAGGAGCTCCCTCTTATGGCTGTGCAGTGAAAATATGAATTTTTCTCCCATGTTTCTTCTACAGGACATCCTGCCGTATTTATCAGGTAGATGATGTAATCCTTAGTGACGACGTCCCCAATGCCAGTCTGTTCCCAGCAGCATCCTCAAGGTGCTTCTCGGTGGGTGGGCTGGGTCCTTCACGGCGCCGTGAGCTCTGATGTGGGGTGTCTGGGGCGGCCGAGCTGCTCTGTGCTCAGTCTGTGCTTCCCTGAGTCTTGAAATGTGATATAGTTGCATGTTCATTTTTGCTTTTAGAAAACATCCTCATTCGGAGTATGCTTAAGAAACACTTCAGTAGAAAGGAAACGATCGTATGAGAGACAGTGGCCCCTACAGGCTGTGGTTACACCTACAAGGAGAACCACTGCTTCACAAGCTAATCTGTACATTGCAGAGTGGCCACTTTTCCATTCCCCTTCTCTGCCAAATGGTACAGCAATAAAACCTCAACCCTCTGATGTACATATGGACGGCCAGCAGGTGGCGCATGGTAGCAACAGAAGGGTGCGATTTTGGTTTTTGTTTTCACCTACATGAACACGGACACCAGATTCAGTTCGAATATCAGTGATTTGATTTGGGCATGTTGTGAATCTTGGGCAAAATCAAGTAGAGCAATACTTTCCATTTAGTCTGCTTTCTCGGACAGTATTCTTTGGCATGTTTTAAACCCCATTTATGTTGATCTATGTGCACAAATATGTTTGACGGGTTGACAAAAGCTTCCTGGATGCCAGTGTCCCGCCTCACCTACCCGGTGCTCATTTGCTAATATTTATTCACGAGTCACATAGCTAAGGAGCCCTGACATCGGCGTGACCGCAGCGTCCTTCGCTGATACTGAATGATCGCATGACTCACTTTTCTCGCTATCACAAGTGCATTGTTGTTCAGGCTTCAAATCACTTAAGAACAATGCTTTTGAAACATTGAATTAATGAACGCCTATGTTTAGCACACTTAAATCCTTCCCTATATTGTTTTGCTGAGGCTGCTCAGAATGGTTTCTTTTGCCTTGTTTAGTTTAGCCTAACTTAGCAAAGGAATCACATTGCCATGGCAACGGATTTTATGTTAGTGCCACAAATTGGATTCTGCTGTGTCTGAAATGCTGCGTTAATACTGCTGGCTTCATCCCATTTGTCCCACTAAGTAAACACTTACACAAGTTCACGCACTTAGCACAAATATCCCAGCTTGTCCCGTCCCTCAGATAACGAATGTTTACAGTAACGTAGCCTTGAGCAGTGATTCTCAAGCGTTTTGCACCGCGACCCAGTTTTTACCACGTCAGCTCAGTCGCGACCCTGTATCAAGTGTAGGTTTAAATTACCGCTATGATCAAGCACGCAGCTCGCTCTGCAATTACGCCAATCAATGCCAATCGCACCAACCTGATTGGACGTGCCAGTGAAATTTAAAGGAAGTATCTGTGGTTTGGCTTGTCGGATTGGTTGACTGTTCATTAGTTATTTCGCTAAGCAGTTGCGGATCCCAGATCCGTAAATATAGATTAATTCTAGGATTGGGGCTGGGAAATCTGATCACGCCCTTACAGAGCGTTCATAAATATTGACCTTTTTGAACTGTATTTTACCATCACTCGCGCGCGTTCTCTGATGCAGGGATTCCCACAGTGGGGGGTGGAAGTTGATTTCCAGAGTGTTTCTTAAAATCTAAATATGTGAAACAATTCTAATGCAATCGTAACTCTGCAATTGTGATGAATCCACTGTACTGAGGGGGACCCAACCACCCCCCATTGCCATAACGTACTACAGGGTACCCCTGGTCAGCACAAAGGGGGTCCCTACTCTCTGGTACTTTTATTTTGGGGGTGGTGGGCTGACATAGTTGGGAATCCATGCCCTGATAGGTTCTTCCCCTTTACCATTTACATTGTCCAGGGGCTAATTGGGTGACGATTGGGCTTCTGGCTTGATTACGTCATGGTAACTGCCCACCCTAGTATCCAGTCCTTCGTATCTACATATCTATCCCACAGCAGCAAAAGCTGCCTCTTCCTTATAAGGGATTTCCAGTGATCCATCACTTGGCAGGTGACCTGCTTAGTCTTCCTGCAGTAGTGTCTTTTTGCCATTTTAATCTTGTTTTGTTTAAAATGTGGATGGTATTTACAAAGCCCTGGGCGCAGGGATAAAGTAAGCCAGGTGCCATATGCAGAATGCAAAATTCTGCGTCGTTCCAAACCGTGAATAAATGTTTTACTTCAGTGCTCTGGCTCTACGGCCTTGGGTCTGTTCATGAGCCCTGCTTCTGCATTTCGGTGCTAATGGTCACAGGAGGCCACTCGCCTCTTCAGGCCTCTGAAGGATGTAAAGGTTGTAAAGTACGACGGCCGGCAATGTGAACAGCCTCAGACAATCATCCACTGCATATTGTGAATGAGAGAGCTCTTCTGGCGCAGCGCTGTCCACACATTCTCTCAGGGTACACAGCCGTGGCGTAAACCAAGCGTTTGGACACCAAAACCTGCCCCATTCTTTCATTTCTCAGCTATTTACAGTGCAGCCTTCATACAGGGGAACAGTCTACCTTTCTCTGGTCAGACAATAAATAATGTAAGGTCAGTGTTTGCCTCTCCCTGAGCTCTGAGCCAACTGCTCTCCGTGGATACACGCTGGATACTCAGCATTTAATAATCATTCATGTCGGTCTTCCTTTTACCTCAAGCCTAAGGACTCATCAATTGCTTGTCCCATTATCAAGCACTATTCAGTTAAAGAAATTATTTCTTAAGATATGTTGGATTTGTTTTTTTTTTTAATGTCTTGATTATCACACATCCCACCTTAGGCATAATGATTTCAGGGCAGGGGGGGGGGGCACATGGCTAGGCCTGGGTGGTATTATTGTAATACAGCACACTAGTGTATTTCTGGTATTTTGGGTATACCACACCCCCCCGCCAAATTTTACCGGGAAATACCAGAATATTGTTGCTTTTTAAAATACCGCACACTGCAGTATAATGTCTGGACGATATGACGGTGTTAAGTGCTAGATACCAGCCAAGCTCAGTGCTGGCTGGGGAATGGGGTTCAGGTGCCAGTAAAATCTGCCCGCCAAGTTCTTGCTGGCTAACTTTACCAACGTAGAATAGCAGAATGACAGATTTGCAGGACATTGAGCATCATTCAGGAGATTCCCGGAACTTCTGAGGAAGGTGGGATGGAGTATCGTTCTTCAAAAAGTATCAGTGAATCTCCATATGCCTATTTGACCATGCTTGTGTTCTTGTGTACATCATCATCTAACATCATCATCTATCATCATTTTACATCATCTTACATCATCATCTTACATCATCACCTAATATCATCTTACATCATCATCTTACATCATCTTACATCATCTTATATCATCGTCTTACATCATCTTACATCATCTAACATCATCTTACTGTACAATGCTGAAATCATTCCAATATTGTAAAGCATATGTACAGAGGACAGTAAAAATCACTGAATTTTGTTCTTGCCCCTCCCAAATATCAAGGATGCATTTGTCGCATCCCCCGCCAAATAAGACCAATCCCATAATTCATTGCACAACAAATTCGCTCTTGGGAGGCAAGTCCAGTCTTGCCGAGACCACGAGTTTGATCTTTGCGCCCTTGGTATTGAGGAACAGCCTATAATTCAACTCTTCTGCTTAAACGAAAACAGGCCTAATTGGGGAAAAAAGCCTCCTTCTCAAGTCATGTGACGTGGCCTATCTCTGCAGTCCTCGGAGTACGGTGCCGTTGGGGAAGCAGTGCAAGGCAGCAGCCCCCCAGGTAGAGAGGGGCTCTTAATTACTCAGACGGCTCCTCTGTAATTACACATGACCCAGCTGAGATCCTCATGATTGTAACAAAGATTGTTAGCATATTAATCTGTGTTGACTCTCGTTTCTTAGTGTTAAAGAGTTTCCCTCATATCATGTAGCGGCTGACTGGTTATGAGGCACTGAGAGATTTTCCCTGCAAGGGGTTAGTTTCACTGCTTGGGATTCAAGGGTTCAGATTCAGTCTCAGGTAATTTTACGTAGAGTGCGGTTGTTTGCTTCCGGTCCGATGCGGAGACGTCGGGGGACAGACCAAGGACACAGGGCCGGAATCATGTCGGATTCGGACTCTAGTGACTAATCGGCGGCTCAGAGTCCGCTGATGTGGCGCGATTAACAACGCCCAGCCCAGCCGGCCCTCTTTTAAAAAGCCTGCACTTTCACCAAGGGGCAACGTGGGAGGCTTTAACACGGGGCTCTGTAAAGTGTGAATTCTGCCTGACCTGCTTTATGTGACTGCACCATTCAGCTTGCTGTGTTTATTTCTGAGTAATTACTGCTGCTGTTGGAGTTTCTTAAAGGGACAATGACCCAGTTGTATGATTGGTGTATTTTTCTGCCTATCTGGCAAACTTTCTATGGATTTTGCATGTTCTCCCCGTATTGCACTGGCTTCCTCCTGCAGTCGCAACCTTTGCATTTGGGTCAGGTAGATCGTCCATAGTATGTCCTGCAATAGATAGGATATTCCTCTGCCTTATGCACTGTGCTGGCCAGGATACACTGTGCTCTCCTTGCACAAAATGAAGGGTGACATAACGATAAGAAGGAGTATTTTCGAAACCTTTGTTAAATCACACTGATCTTCTTATGGGTGTTAGGTGTGCCGACTGGGAAATGGAGCCCTCTGGTGGTGACGGAGTATAACGTCCCATGTTATGCTGACACATTCACAAAGGAAATTCCAAGCGGTATTAGGATGAAACACTGAAAAAATGAATCAAAATGGCAGGTAAAAGTCGAGTGAAGGGGAGCTTCTGTTTTTGATCAGGCTGTTGTGGGTTTTAGTCACAGGTCAGCCACTGTGGTTTGTAATGCAACATACATTACATATTATGCAAATATATGTAAATGTATGCTAATGTATGCAGGTGAGAAAGATCGTCAAGCGCAAATATGGAATGTAAAGGAATCCGGAGCGGCGTGCTGCTTTTGATGTGACTTGTTTGCGGTGTGGGATGCAGGATTTCTTGTAATTTCTCAGACGTGTTGGCACTGACGTCTCTGGTTATAAGGATGCAGTCGGGCAGGCGACGTAGGGGATGCCTCTCTGCTCTCTGTATCTAAATCTACGCTGCAAATATTCTAATTCAACCTCTTCTCTCCTCTTTAAATAACATTGCTGCATTTCTCCTGAGCGTCAGCCGTACCTCGGCGCTTATTCGCTGTTTCTTCACTCTCCGCCACGCCTTGGGGCCGTCTGTTCCCGTGGCGACCATCACTGGCGCGTGAACCGCGGGGTCTACGTCCTCGACTGTCGCCACAGATGCGGCGAAGCCCCCCCGGGGGCACCCTGCCGATCTGCCTGCGATCGACGGCTGCCGCGTGACGCCAAGGCCTCGCATCAGTCTGCCACGCTGGTCCTGCCAGGCCGTGTCCAGTGCTGAGTGGGACCGTGGACAGAGGGGGTGCTGCATTAAAGAGGTTTCATTGAAGATACTCCTCTCAGTGGTTTTCTGTTGGAAGGGGGGTCCTGGGAGGTCAGTTGAGGAGCCTCATTAACCATCGTGCTTTGGCTTTCTCAAGCTCCCAAATCCTCACGGCCCCTTTCTTTGCGCTTCTGTTCCAGCATGGCAGTCCCCCCCTTCCGTTCAGTTTGACATCCTGCCCGTTCACAGACCTGCTGGTATCAGCAGTGGCCTCCAAACTCCTTCTGCTTTTCTGTTTGTTCTGCCGTGAACCAGCTAAAGAGAATTCAGCTGTAAATTATTAATAGGATCCCTTGAACTGAAAGGGTGTATCTGTGTAGCGGCACATTTACAATTTCTGGTCCCCCCCCGGAAAAATTTTACTTTACTATTTTGCATATAATTTTATGTACTCAAGGGCCTCTGTACAGTTCTGCCCCGCCCCCCCCCCCAAGTCTGCCAGGGTATCCATCCCCCCCGACGCTCCCATAGAAGTGTGTTCTGGAAGCTGTAACCTGCTGAAGGGTGAACGTTCAGTGATTAAAAATGAACAGCCTTGCGGGGGGAGGGGTGGTTCCCCCACCAGCACGGCACTGGGCCCCCCCTCTCCTGCCGTCTGCAGGCTGGCCCTGGGGCCCGACAGCCACCTTTGATTAGGAGAAGCTCTTTGAAGGGCGGAAAAAGCAGATGGAGGGACAGAAATGGCACATGGGTCCAATGTATGAAACCCTTCGGATGTAGTCTTTGGTTGTGTGTGATGAGTAAGTGTCTCTTTAAAACTGAGTGCCCCCTTGTGGTGGATGGTCGCTGTTCTCCCTGGGGAGACTTACTCAGGGACGTGCACTTAGTGGTCTGTCTTTCACATTATCTGATGTTTTATGTGTTTTCATAGCAGGACAAAATGTCCCATGCCTCGAGTCATTCCTGTATCTGGTCTGTGTCTGTCCCACGCTGCTCAGAGGCTCTGAGCACGTAAAACACACCAGGCGATGCAAGCCTCTCTCTCACCTGCTCCCAACGCGATACCCAGGCGATGGCTCCGCACGCACATGCCATCTGGAGGGGTCAGAGGTCGTGTCTGACTGCCCCCATTAGGCCAGCGACCAAGTGCGACCAAGGTCGTGTAAAAAAGCGAAATAATTTAAATGGCAACGAAAAAGTAAAGCACCTTAAAGAGAGCGGACAAACTGAAGCAGCGTGTAATTTGTAGATTGCGGAAAAATAACATTTAGCAAAATGAACTAAAGGGAATAATTACTATTATGAGCAGATTGGGGGGGTGCTGGGTGGGGGCGTGGGCAGCTACCATGGTGCTGAAAGGGTTAAGGGGTCTCGCTATGGAGACGAGGGGAAGGAGCTTTGACCTCATGGGGTCGCAGGGAGATTTGAGTGGATTACACAGCCGCACTCCCCCAATGCCCCACCCTCGACAGCAACAGATAACCTGCACGGGCTCCCCCCTGCGAGCAGAGAGCCGAGGCTAACTGGAGCAAGACTGGCTGGGTCTGAGAGCGGGAGGGGTCACCAGCTGATGGAGGCGCTCTCACTCCCCCCACAGAAAGAGCATCTCGACACCTCCCCACTGAGCAGCAACAGCTCGGGGCGCTGCACCCTGAGCCTCCTCTCTCCTGCACACGGCCGCTGCTCCCCATCACCATCCTCTCTCTCCTCTCTCTCCTGCACACGGCCGCTGCTCCCCATCACCATCCTCTCTCTCCTCTCTCTCCTCTCTCTCCGGCGCACGGCCGCTCCCCCCCATCACCATCCTCTCTCTCCTCTCTCTCCTGCACACGGCCGCTGCTCCCCATCACC
>JABFEB020000020.1:21862570-21876725 GCA_019775895.2 Stomatorhinus ivindoensis | reverse complement strand
GGTACTCCCCCACCTGAGATGGCTTGTGGTACTCCCCCACCTGAGATGGCTTGTGGTACTCCCCCACCTGAGATGGCTTGTGGTACTCCCCCACCTGAGATGGCAGGGGGTTCGTGCCACACAGCCCTTTGGGTCGTAGGTGTAGCTGAGCCGCCGGGGTGAGTCTGCAACAGAGGTGGAAACAGGACCATTCGCAAACCACCGTGCATATTGAATACATTTTTCTGCATTAGATTATCAGATGTAAAATAATTTACGACTGTGCTATTATTAATACATACTGTTAATGTTGGCCCCAGTAAATCTTAAGCTCAGTAAATCACTACGCAGGGAAGAGTGATGTGTAAAACCGTCCTACCCTGAGAGGCTGGGGGATGTGTATTGGGGCAGGGCTTCATCAGACTCCTGACAGTCCCTGGTCCTGAAGGGCAGGAGCCCCCGCCAGTGAGAATTCTGGGTTCTCCTTCCTCATGCGGCCCACCTCCCTCCTGGTCTTCTTTGTCCTCCCTGAATCCGACCGCCTCGTCTACTGTCAACAGAGGTCTCTTCCTCCTCTGACTACTATTTACCGACTTACTCAGCAGGACGTCTTCTTCCTGCTGAGTTTTCAGTTCACAAACTGGGGGTGTGGGAAGTGGGGGGCAGATCCGGGGGTGGAGCCTGAGGTGGTCCCAGTGGTTGGAGCGACATGGGCCGAGGTCAAGGGAAAGGGTCATATCATTGGCTAAGAGTGGTGACCACGCAGGGGAGGGGGAAGCAGTGCAGCTTGACGTGGGCACTGCAGGGAGGTGGCTGCTCTGGGTAGGAGGTCTTCTCAGCTGCTCTGAGCCTCCCGCAGACTCGAGGCCTTCATTAGCCTGCTTCTCGCATGGGGCCGGCCTATTGCTCCAGGTTGACATCTGCCCGCCTGTTGCCATGGCAACCACGTCGGGCTGAGAGTGATGGGGTGGAGGGAAACTCAGCGGTGAGTCGTCTATTTCAGGAAGGCCTTCGGGGCTGACAGACCCTGACCCTGAGTCACGGAAAATAAAAACGCTGAGATGAGCCTCTGGGCGATTCTCCTCACAGCCAAGGCTGGCCACCTTCACCGGTGAACTGGCAGGCAGGGAGAAGGGCTGCCCCCACCGGGAAGTGAACGAAACTACCTTCTTCTGACGGCGTTCTGATTCCGACCTCAGCAGCAAACCTATCCCACGGGTTAATGGGCACCTTCTCTTGATTCCCAAATTCCAAGAGAGAATCGTTTTCCGGATCAGGGCTGTGAGGACAACCCGTTTCCCCCAGTCCACCTGACCATAGGCAAAGAAATACGGCAGAAACAAACCTTTTGATTCCCCATACACTATAAACCAGTGATTCTCATCCCGGTCGTCTAGGACCCCAGACACTTCACATTTTTGTTCCCTCCCAGCTCCCAGCACACCTGAACTAAACAATCCAGTGATCATGAACACTGAATACCTGGAACGGGTGTGGTGGGAGTAGGGAGGGAGCAAAAATGTGGACTGACTGGGGGTCCCTGAGGATAAAGCAATACAACCCTGCAATAAAGCAATACAACGTGCACTTACACACAAACACATGTGATTGACAGTTAGGAAACCTCTCCACCAGCACAGTTAGACTACGGTAAGTGATTTAACAAAATCTGCAAGCTTGCAAGTTATCGAGGTTCCCTGTCTACAGGAACCATGGTGTTTGTAACAAGAACAAGGTCCACCTGGCAACAGCTACAGTACATGGACAGGCCTGGTTTCCGGGCTACAGGTGAAGGGTCGTTACCTGAACTACATATCACAGAAACACACAGGCTGGCGGCCTGCCTCTGCATCGCCTCCATCTGGTGCTCGGAGATATAGCAGCGGGAAACAGGGATGGAGAATGTGGCGCCGTCCTGAAACAGGGTCCCAGAAACCGAACTGTCTTACTAATACACCAAGCACAGACAGGAAGAATGCTAATCAACTGAATTGCACCCCCTGAAGGTCTGACTAAGCCTAGTCACATAGTTTATTCCAGTGATATCCGGAGTCACTGGGATAATTGATCGGCACTGGCTACCACAGCCCGATCTATTAATTTCTCTCTTTAATTTCTGCCTAATTTACACGAGTTGCACTGATCGTCCAGACCCCTCACATGCTGCGGTACTGCCTTGGGCACATGGCTGGAAGCTATAAATCATCGAAACATTAGTTGAGCTGAAATTCTTGGAAACTCAAAGCAGCCCAGCAGCTTCCTGCAGTGTTTGCAGTGCCGTCCTATGAGGAGGAGATAGCAGCAGTGCCGTCCTATGAGGAGGAGATAGCAGCGGTGCCGTCCTATGAGGAGGAGATAGCAGCGGTGCCATCCTATGAGGAGGAGATAGCAGCAATGTCGCTTAATACAACAGATCTAATTAGGCACTTGCAGTAACAGTATAAGGAGGAGTACCATGAAATCATGAGGTCTGCTTAGACGAAGAATGAACAGAGGCTTGCTGTATGTGTGTGTTTATTTATCTATTTATTGGAATTCAGTCCACAGATATAAATACTGAATGGATCAGATCGGGGTACCAAAAAGTGGATTGGTATATTCCAAGTTCATTCTTAACATAAAGCTTCCAGGTGAGTTTTGAGTTACAGTCAGTTGCAGGTAACCGTGTTGATTCCTGTCCAACACGCCCCTGAAGGCAGTTTGCTACGAACTGCACAGCAGTGAATTTGGTCATTTAGTTTATCCCATGCTTCACTGAAAGAGATTAAGTGCTGTCTAAAGCAGATTTAGTGCTGTCTAAAGCAGATTTAGTGCTATCTAAAGAAACAGCAGTGACTCTTTGAGAAAAAGCTTCCTTTAGCGGTTACGGTCAATGCAGCTTAACAAGCCACCAGGCCAGAATTTCAAAACAGGTTCGATGATATTTCAGCAGATAAACATAAGCCTTTATCTTCATTTCCACCATTCCCACATTTAATGACAACACTTCTCAGTGTAGCTGCTCCTTATAAATGACTGGCTGCTCACCTTGTGCTTGATCCTGTCCCTATCCCATCTCGTTCTGGCGGTCAGAGGACAGCCCTGGCAACCAGGGCCACAGGGGGGCGACAACAGCCCCCTAACTCCCAGCAGAATAGAGCTCAGTCTGTCCTGACGTGCCGTCGCAGGGGACTCTGGGTAAAATGGGAAAGCACCACATTGATGATGTCATGATGACTCCCGCAATGCCCTGCTTGGACATGAGGGGGTGCTGTTGGGGTCACCCTAAAATTCCTAACTACTCAATACATGCATGCACATGTTGGGCGGCGCAGTACAAACCTGAACAGCATGGTTCACTGCCAGAGGAAGGTCCCTCCTGCAGAGACCTGAAATACAGCCGACCCCCAAAACATGAGGGCGCCGTGACAACAGCAACCCCCCCTCAAACACACTCCATGTCACGGCTGCATGACGTCACGCCGTGATTATATCGCACATGAGCAATCATCAGCAAGGCATAAACATTTGTCCAGATGCCAGCTTTTCAGTATTATGCCAATAAATAAATGTTAATAATCTGTATAAATTCAGCATATCCGTGTTAAATAAATGTCAGATTTTAAACTGCAAAAAGTACCTGCCACGCCACAGACATCTTTTTACCTTGTTTATCCACAATTTCTCATCTTTTAAAAGCTGCTGATCTTTCCCTTTCTTCACCGCCACTTCACTGCTTATTGCTTACAAGATACAGTCATGTGAAATAATTAGGACGCCCCATTAAATATTTAGCTCTTTATTAAGAAATATCAACATATCGATATTAAACCATCTTTTAATTTATATCTGTATATAAAGGTGATGCAATTGCATCTCCTATGCAAAAACAAGAAACAAATTCACTTAACAAAAGAAATTAACCAAGATGTCAATCCCTACTGAGGAAGAAGTTGGGACACCCTATGTCCTAATAGCTAATGGACAGATGGTCTCACATTGTCCTCAAGGACCCTCTGATACGATGAAGAATTCACAGTGGATTCTGTGACGGTGAGCTGGCCAGGTTCTGCTGCAGCAAAGCAGCCCCAAACCATGACATTTCCACCCTAATGCTTCATAGTTTTCTATGCATCTGTTTCTATGTCCAAATAATTCAGTTTTAGATTCATCTGACCAAAGCACACTGTTCCATAAGTCCTGGTCCTTGTCTAGGTGGGTCTCTGTTTATTTTTGACAGCAAGGGTTTCCTCCTTGCACACCTATGTAAATTAAATCTATGCAGTCTCTTTCTAATGATAGGTGCATGTACCTTGACATCAACTGCGGCAAGAGCTTCCTTTATGACATTTTAGGATTTTTAGAGACTTCTTTCAGCATCTTGCGGTCTGATCTTGAACTTGCTAGGATGGCCTGCGTCGTTTTAAATGTTCTCCACTAGTAAATCATTTTCTGGATTTAAGAAATGCTTCTCAGTGTACTATAGCATCCCAGAGCCACGGCATGCTGTATTTCCGAGATAGCCACCCAGCATGCTTTGCAGCATGCATAACAGAGTTAATATTCTGTTTGTTTGTTGTGTTTATTTATAAGTAATACCTTATGATTAAATAATGTTTAATAACAGTCATATCATAAGGCTGCATTGTCTTGGTTTCTCTGTCTTCGTTACGGTGAGCACTGTAAATGTCGTTGCATCACTCACCAGGTCGTGGTGCATTTGTGTTCGGTAAAATAAATCGTTCTATAAATGGTCTCCATCTTGCAGTGGATCCCAGGCTTGGTACAGTATGATTCCTGCAGATCTCACAAATCCACCGCCACAGAGGTCAGAGCGAGACACAGGGGGAAAGAGGCACGCAGCGGCATTCAGGCGGCTGCGTGGGACTCATCCCACATGTGTTGTGGAACTCCCGGTCACCATGGCAACCCTCACAACCCACAACCCTGGATGGAGTTGCAGAGATATAAGCTGAGCTGGTGCTTGCTTCTGAGCTCTGAGTGGACCAGTTCAGCCCAGTCCCCCTATACGTCATCCCATTTTCCACCAAATGTCTGCTGTTCGGACGCACATAACAGTACACCACATTAAACTCAGTGTCCAAAATCATAACCCGTTCTACCTATTATTGCTTTTACTAAATGAGCAAACCACTGTGCCTGAATGTGTTTCAACACCCAGGTTTCTGCTGTACGTCACATACCTGCGGTGTTTATGAACGCCAGGGGTAAATGTGGTGGTAAGTTCATGGACTGTCAACATCAACTGCCATTTTCCCTGGTAACAAAGAAGAATGTTGTATTCAAAAGAAGAACATTAAAGTCTAACCTTAAACGGCCTGGGTGCTGCTATATGAAATCAAAATGGTGCCTGTTTCGCAGCAGCAGCAGGAAGCGGATACGGTCTGCCAATTCGTACCTCCTCCACCTCCCTCTGGGCCGTGAGGCTGTATCTGAGCAGCAACACGCTGTGGCCTGCAAGGCTGGAGAACGTTTCACCCCCCCCCTGGCTACGGGGGCCTCTGCGAAAACAACACTACTGTAATTTATCAATGTTTTGCTCATGGACCATAATGCAACCTTATCTTCTTCATAATATAATTACTTAGTAACTAACAATCAGTGCTTCAGAGCATAAAAAATCCTGGTACGATTTGAGTGTTTGAGACCTGGTTGTTTTAGAAGGACACAAGAGCCGTCATCATCAGAGATCGTATTACAAGTCTAAATGATGGACGGAACATCAGGAAGGACAGGGACATACAGCTCTAGAAAAAAATAAAGAACAACAGCAACATGTTTAGTTTCACTCATTTCTCAATTTATGAGTATACATATTATATGTGTATTATATACAGTGGTACCTCAGTTCTCAAACTCATTATAACTCGAATTTCTTAAAAGTCAAACCAACCAGTTCGAAAAAAAAACCTAGAGCTCGATCTGAATCTCAGAAGTCAAACCGTGAACGCCGACCTAAGATAACTTGTACGCTCGGGAAAATGAGTCACGCGGCACATCTCTCAGCGGAAACAAAGGGTAACGCTTCAGTCTCAGCCTCGCATTCGTTGTGACATCACCGTGCATGTTTACACTAACTGAATACATATATTTAGACAGTAAAAATACATTTAGACAATGATAGACAGCAATGGTGTTATTATTATGATATAAAATACATTTTAAAACAAATGTCTTATTCATTATTTTTATATTAATAATAAGCCATTAATACGTTTAATTATAATAATATTGTTGTGCCGAGCGGGGACGGAACGGAGACCAAGGCGCAGACGTCAAGGTATCGGGGAATACGGGGTTTCATTACAGGTAAGGCAGGCAAACCGCACACAATACAATGACCGGACAGGGGAAATAAACTGAAACGTGGACGAAATAGAGGGCTAATGAAAACAACCAGAAACAGCTGATCACACTGGGATTCCACTCGGGGTTAACGAGGGGGTGTGGCACGCGGAAGGAGCGGACGATCGGGCAGGACACATTGTTTTTTCTTACTTTACAAATTACTGTTTTGATAAATGTGCTTAGTACAGTATATGCTCTTCTTGTTTTATCCGGTTCATTTTGTGTTTAAATGCTAAAAAAACATATTTAGGTGTAATTATTCGGGGTCGGGAAACAATTGGGGAAAATTCGATCACAATTCGAACTTAACTTTAATTCTGAACGGATAAAATTCGAGTTCTGATGTACCACTGTGTGTGTGCAATATATATATATATATATTGCATCCTGGTCCTTCTTTGTTTCTCATTGATGAAGGACTTCTTCCTTGCTTTATGGGTCTTCAGTCCTGCTTCTAGAGGCCTGATATGAACTGTCCTAGCAGTGCACTTCACACCGCTTAATGTTTTCCATTTTTTTTTGTCACTTGATGTCGTCCTCCGATTCATGAAGCACTGTTGCATAAGTTGAAGGTCATCTCTGGCATTTAAATACTTGCTTTTGCCCACTACCTGACTAGTTTTTGGTCCTTCCCAGTGTCTCCCTTTTTCGCATTGTACTTGTGTAGTGTGGTCTTATAAAGTTTGAGCCTTCTGTCAGAAGAACCAGGATTAAATCAGGATTTAACAATACAGACACTTAAAAAATATGGAGTGGTATAATTTTTTTCCAGAGCTGTATACTATGAAAGTCGTGCTGGTGTTTTGCACCTGAGAAACTTCTGCCACGCCTCCCTAGTGAGGAGGCCACGGATCGCAACCGGTCCGTCAGACAGAAGAAGGAGCGCCACCGGATCCACATCCAGCTCCTTCAGAGGGCCTGTCGCTTCACTAACCTGCGACACAATATAACAACATCAATAACAGCGGTCCCCATGCATCGGTCCAAAGATCGGATTAAAGCAAAATAAGAAAACGTGCTGCGTGGCTTTCCAGTACCCTTAAAATACGAGCGAGCACCCTGGCGGTCCTTTGCCGAGTTCCGTAGTTCTGGATCAACTCCTCGATCCATGGTTCAGCTTGGGTGTCATTAGACATGATACCATCTTCCTGTTCCCTAGTAAAAAGGGACATAACTACAAATAACAATATAAATACTGGGATCCCAATGTTTGTGCGTAGTTTCTATTCCATTCATTAAGTGAAAACAAAGTACAGGTAACTGCGATTTATTTTGTCGAACACCAACCGTGAAGTGTATATCTTCGCTTACTTGATACATCCCCCTCAACGAAAAAAATAAATAAGACACAGTAACTGTCAGTGATGAATTGCACGCTTACTTACACTCAACTTCCGTGAAGCGTTGGAGCTGTTCCCCTGGAAACACAATAGCTGCCGCTGTAACGCGGTGTCCCCCTAAATCCCGTCCCCCGAGAACAAAGACGCGGGCAGTACGGTTCCAATGGACGTGATATGTTTACCAGGAAATGCTTTAATATCACTTATAACGCAACGCGTTTTTACTCTGAAGCTGCCCACTAATTATTGTGTAACACTGATTTAAAATGCTTAATCCGGAAGTAATCTGTCAAATACACAAGGAAATGTGAATATTACACCACTGAAATATTCACGACAGAAAATGTAAGATGTTTAATTAATTGACCATGTGAATCGGAATGCTTACTTGCTCAGCCCCAGTCAGTACAAACAGTCAACAATATAAAAAATAAATGGCCAATAGAGGTGCCATATTGTGGAGAAGACAAGTAAAAAAGACATTTAAATTCACAGAGGTGCACCTGATATTGCAGTGTTCCAGATTTAGATGTTCTATTGCATATGGCTTGAGGGAAGAAACTCCTCTTAAATCTGTTAGTCAGGATCTGTTGCGGTGAAACCTCCTACCAGACTCCAGGAGTGAGAACAGCTTGTGGTTAGGTACCAAAATATACTTTATTATTTACTGCAGTATTGGGTAATACATATCTGGTCTTCTGAGACAACCTCATTACCTTCTGTATGGCTGTCCTCTCGTGAACCACTGCTCCACCGCACCCCCCATTATACCAAACCACATCATACCAAACTGTAAGACTTTCAATGGCATTTTGGCAGGTTAGTGTGGTCTGGCTCATTCTCTACTTCCTTACCTATCTTTCCAAGGTTTTGATATCCTCTAGAAAGGGATTAAACCTAAGACGACTAGCTATCTGGCAGTCTTTCTCTGATTCTCCGAAATCTGAAGGACGAAAAACGTGTGGTTACTGACAGCGTCCTCTGGAGAGGCGTCAGTGATGATTGGTGTGACTCTTGCGGTCTCCTGAAGTCCACCATCTCCATGGTTTTACTGGTCTTCAGCGTGAGATTAACGTCATAACGCTTCTCAACATTTTGCTCCTGTTTGTAGAAACATTAATGGTGCTGACACCCTCTACTGTGAAATCATCAGGAAACTTGAGGAGACTGTTCCTGAATCGTTCCTGCAGCCCGGCAGGAAGCTGGAATTGACAGTCAAGACAATGATCTATCCATGGTCACAGGTAATGTAGTGTTGTGATTTGGTGGCATTATTAAAATATAATATTAATGGAAAAGTAAATTAATTAAATTTCTTATGCTTATTGTAAAGCAACAAAAAAGCTCAAACTTATAACATAGACGCTCCTCTACTTACGAACTTTCAACTTATGAACTTTCAGACATACGAACGTAGAGGACTGCAAGTCCAAATTGTGTTCATTGGGCTCCTGTTTCCTGTCCACAATATAATTTTTTTTTCTGCGCACCAATTCCGCCTAATACAACTTCTGGCCGCTACTCCCGCCGCGCAGCAGCGTAGCGTGCATACTCCCAGCATCCTAGTTCTTAGTACTTACATACACCCTTAAAATGATGTTGAATGACAACTTGCAAACATTTCAAGTTACGAAGGGCCATTCGTAACGTATCTCATTCGTAAGTAGGGGAGCGTCTGTATAACCTTCAACAAGAAATGTTAAAAGCCATTTACTTACACATTATAACATTAGCATAATTCTGGTCCAAAACATGCCATAATATGAATTGCTCAAAAGCTGCTTTCAAAGGCAAAATATTTAAGTGGAAAAAAACTGTAATTCCCTTATGTTTGATACAGTGTAAAATTAAACCCATTTATAATTACCGGAACAGCAAACAAAAACTCAAGAATCTCTGTGATTATAATTTGCAAAATCTTGCATTTAGCAACCTGGCTGGAAATAATAAGAACATTGTTTCAAATTAAGCTAATTTTACCTAAATTAGTTCTTTTGGTTTTAAAAAATATTATTTTACATAGATCACAATTTGTGTTATTTCAAAATATCAATATTTAACAATAAATGAACACTTAAAAAATTATAACAGATTACAAATATCAGTCATTGAATAAAGGCACCGTTTGAGAAGGTCTGCATAATAAATGAAAACAAATAAGTTAATTATGGAAAGAAAAATAAAGAAACATTTCACACAGAATACTTCTTTGTAGTTTAAGCATCCATTTAAAAAAACACTCAAATATCCCCTGGATAAAACATCAAAAATAAATGTATGTATGTATAGTTTGGGGATTTTAAGGTTTTAGTGCTAGAAAGAAATGTCACCTCAAAGAAATAATCAGCCTTGTTTGGTTAGTTGGTGCTAATCAAACACCATCGTCCACGTAGACAAAAACATAGGAAATCTCATGTGTGAGGTACATTATGTGAAATTGTAGCTCATGGTCAGGCATTTGAAAACCTGCTATTGTCTCATTAGTAAAAATACATGTTTAAGCCTGAAACATCTGACTATGCCTTTGGATACACCGCTCTGGTCAGGCTTACAATGAGCTCTCTCCCACTTTATGATATATAATGCTGGTCTACAGCTGCAGTCTAATGGCCACTAGCCAATAAAATAAGAAAATACATCCCAGGGAGAAAGGAATCCAGCTCAGGATACCTGAGAGATGGTGCTTCTAAAATGAGCCTGGCTTCACCTGGCTGGCCGTGGTTCCTCTGCACATCATGACCCTGCAAAATAGCTGTGTACTAAACCGGGGTCAAACAAGCCCGACTTGCACGGTGGATATGATTAGCATGCGGTGTCAGTCGCTACACACCCACTGCGGGTTTGAAGGACTGAACAATTCGCTTAGGGCAAGAACAGCATCCAGCTGAAGGAGTCAGGGCACTAACAGAACAGCCGCATCTGGAAGTAAAGGCCCACAGTGGGTCTGGGTGCCCCGTCTGCCAGGGTTATAGCGTGGCCAGGATCCTGAGGAAGGAGATGACAAGTACGCAGAAGGACTGGCCCACTCCGAACACCAGGGCTTCCAGGGACATCATCGTCTTCCCAGCAGCTTTGTACACTCCTGCTATAGCAGCACCTGTGACCCACACAGACAGGAAGTGACACGCGGAAACAAGTAAGTAATAAGTTATTCCAGTTTCCTGCATTGGGAGTGTTGTAACATGTATTTGTAAAATAATATACAGGTTATGAATAGCGTTGCAGAAGTTACTTTTGCGAGTTAAGCAGTTAAGTACAAAGAGTCACAATCACAAAGTGTTCAGCTGGTCGGTTGAAACTAAACTTTAGTCTGGATTTGTACTTTCTGGACCAGAACTATCTGTGATGGATTACTTTTGTGAGTAACTTCCCCCACACTCGTTATGAAACCATGTTGTTACTGTAAATACGAGGCCTCCTACTAGCCCGTATCAGGGACCGAGCAAAGAGCTGTAATTCCTGGGAGTGACGAGCAGACACGGAAGGGAGGCGGCCCGAGCGAGGACGAGGGACGTACTGGTGAGGACGCCCCCGCAGAGTGGGCCCACGATGCTCATCAGCAAGATGGCAATGGGCATGAAACGCGCCACGCGATGCCGCCGCAGAGTGCCCAGTGCCAGGAGGGCGGCGGGCAGGTGAAACATCAAGGAAGAAACCACGGTCCATAAAAACACACCGTACCACATCTCTGAGAGAGGGGACACACACAGGACACCACCGTCATAACATTAACACAAAAGCGATAGCAGAATGCCCGTGGAAGACCAGCCGCATGCCTACTGGTGACACTTTATGGAAAGATGTCGATTGTGTTTCAACTCCTCACCTGTGCTCTCATACTTCATACACTGTAGTATTTTCTATGTAAATCTGGACACAGTCCAGCTTGTGTGTGACAGAGAGAAACCTTTAGAACACGTTTTGTTTTGGCTGCAAAAGATATCAATGCTAACATTTTTGTTGCGGTATATCGGGTGCGCCAACCTTTACGGCTTTTTCCATTTAAAAAACGATTTAATGTCGACGACATAAGTGCATTTAGAAGTAATACACTCACAAAACACCTGTGATCTAGTTGTGTGAAATGATCCTTCCTCCATTACCACGACATAATTTAGTCGATGCCATAATTCAGTGCCAAGGCTACATACATATAATTATCGCAATATTACAGTTTAACATGATTAAAGATCATGACTAAAGATCTGCCCTTTGAAACCGGTTGGAAAAGTGAAAATACTTTGTTTTTTAAAGATGAACATCGTCCAAAAGTTATGTGTGTAAATAACATTTATCTTTCCAAGTTTACTTTAAAATGTTTAGCAAATAAAACTAACTGCTACGTTAGTGGGATCAATTACAATGACATTGTAAAATGTACTTACCTGAAAAGTCGCAAAGCGATGTGTCGTTACCACACTTAGTGCCATTTTCTCTTGGGACCAAATTCAAACTGAGAATTTGCTGGACAAATCCTATGTCACTATAACCAGTCTGCATTGTTGGGACATCGAATACAACATATACAGCGACGGAAGAGCAAAAAACTGAATTAAAAATAATACAGACTCGGAAATATCTGTCTTCCAGAAGGCACTTAACGAAACTTGAAGATCGACGTCACGAAGCTCAGCCTACTGTACCCCTCGCATATTTTCTTCGCGCATTTACTGCTTTCTAAACATACCACTAAGACCTGAATTCGCTTAATTAATGCAGGATGATAAAATATTCAGAAATAAATTATTACAGAACTGTAGTCAAGTGAACCATTTTGTTCCAATAACCCACGCCAACCAAAACAAAACATAAAAGGAGATCAAAACAATGTACGACAATCGCAACGGGATATTTTGACCCTATAGGGTTTCCGTAGTTCCGTTTTCATTGGTTGGTTGTTGTCGCGGATTTTATACGTATGGAATTTCGGAGTCGCGCTTTGGGGTTTTTGTTAATAGTTTGTGCGTATATTTTACGAAAAATATGAACATTTCAGATTACGATTCCGAAGATTATTCTTCAGGCGAGGACGCAGATTATATACCCTCTGGTAGGTTAATGGATAATGTACCTTGACTTGGTTTCGTTTTATCGGTGACGTTTGCGTGGTGGCAATTGTGTTATATTTTTTGATGCCTTTAAATGTTGAGTTTCCCTTGTACAGCTGTATCCGAGTTTTCCCTAAGCAGTACACTTGTTTGTATTTGTATATTTTAATGGTAACTCTACTCACGTACAATATATTTGCGTCGCCCGAATCCTGTAAATACATATTTAACCACTTCTCATTTCTAAAGTACTGTGTATATAGCAGAAGAAAAACATCATTGAAGAAATGGCATAATCATTTGATTCATATTATATGATGAGTATCACATAGTATTCTCTATCGAACTGTGCGTATACATATGTTTTCTACTACAAGAATATTAACTTATACCTCATTTGAAGCCGCCGTCTCATGAATCAAAACCAAAATTCATTTCAGATGATAGCCTGAGTGAAGATGACATGAATGAATGCGTGAACGAGGACGGGCTCGATACCCAGCAAAATGAACTGCAATCCAAGGCAGTAAAGAAGAAAAAGAGCAAAAAAGCTGTCGGGGTGAGGTATGTGACACTTGACAGGTGGCACAGCTCTGTTTCAACTTAAGTAGGGGTGCGTGGGGCTGGGGGTTAGGGTTGATTCCAAATAACTTGGAAGGTAATTGGTTCAGCCTGGGTTGTGAACCTGATGTGATACACTCTCCAAAATCTCTATTGGCACCCATGATAGTTGATGGTAAATTGATATATTATTTTGTGTTGAGTTAATCTACATTTAAATAACAAGGTATTACAAATAAGCATTTAAATGCTATGAAAGTAATGAATTATTAAATTTGCTGGCAGTGATGGCGCCCCTCTTGTGGGTCTGTAAGTATGTGCAACGGAATCCGTCACTGCTGTTTACATTAATCCGGACAGGAAAAGAAAGAGAGGGATGTTAAAATTGGAAGACTACAGCAGTAAAGAAATAAAAGAGGGAGAACAAGGAACACAGGATGAGGAGCATGGAGAAGAAGCAGGTGAAGACGATCTGACTGTGGGCCGGGAAGATCAGGAGAAGAAGAGAGCTGACGATCTGTGGGCCACCTTCCTGAGTGACGTCGGGCCCCGGCCCAAGGCTGCCGCCCCAGAGCTCCTTCCCTCCGCTACTGACTCAAAGGTACTGAAGGCCTCTGCAGGACTCTGTGGTTCTGATGTCCCCCAATAACAAGACGTTATAGCAGAAGTCCTTTATTTCCACTATTGTTAAAAACAATTGCACAAATCTGTTTTGTCTCTGCAGTGAAGTGTAATCAGTTGCCCTGTGGAGATCCAGGCAGTTGCCTGTACTGTCGCTACACCTCTACTCTAGAGATGTACATGAAGGATGCACACACAAATATCACAGACTGAATACCTGAAGGATGCACACACAAATATCACAGACTGAATACCTGA
>JABFEB020000020.1:21838494-21848582 GCA_019775895.2 Stomatorhinus ivindoensis | reverse complement strand
CTGCGCTGTTGTGTGTGTGTCTGTGTGTGTGTGTGAGAAGAAATGCAGCCATACTCCACCTGAGGAGGAGAGAGACCATCGTTTAGCTTCCATTATGACAGCGTTGTCCATGCGGCAGATTAACACCCTGAAAATGCCTTTCCGCTGCCCTGTTTCCCCCCCAGCCTGTCACCGTGATGATGTGTATTCCTCGGGGATTAACATCTCCCGTGGCTCCCCGGAGGAGGCTGGTCTACCTTTGGTGTTTGAGACCGGTGGGGGGCGCGGTGTGTGGCCCCAAATGCCGGTAGACTGGGGCCCCACTGGCTGTCAGCTCCCATCTTTGCTGGGGCCAGATCAGCGGTGTGCCAGTTCTCACTCACCCCCATCCAGCTCCCAGCACACCTAAACCAGGCATTCGGTGTTCTTGATTGGCTGTGAGCAGGGAGGTAGCAGAAATGCAGACTGTCTGGGGGTCTGCAGGACTGGCCTGAGAAGCAGTTTTCTTTTTAAGTATCCTTAATTGTTGGTACCTTGATGGAGGAGGTTTAACAGTTTGAGGCATTTCCGAGCAGAGGCACCCCTAGAGAGACAGACTGGGAAATGCAGAGTTCTCTGTTTTTCTTCAGAAGCATAACAATGACTGCGCAAGTCGTCGTTGTACACATACAGGAATGCTGTACCCACAATGCACTACTGCGTAGGTAAATTGTTTACATGCTTTTTAAGCTCTTTCTTTGTGTCTGTGTGTGTCCTAGATATCTGGAGAGGAAGAACTTCCTGGAGAGGGTGGACCACCGTCAGTTTGAGCTGGAGAGGAGCGTCCGGCTGAGCAATATGAAGCGATGACAGGAGCTGGCGCAGTCTGACTAATGGACACATGGGCGCACACACACACACACACACACACGCACGCACACACTCCGCGCAGACACACAGGAGCACATGCCAGGGCAGCTGCTTCCCGGCGTCCCCTCTTTCCGCTGCCGCCTTCTCCGTGGGTTACTTCCCACATTCCTGCAGTCCCACACGATGCCCTTTTCCACACAAGCTGACCCAGTTCCAGCTGGCAGTATAGGGGGGGGGGCGATACAGCGGCCATGTGCTCCTGTTCATTCTGTAGTTTCAGTTTTCTCTCTTAAATGCTTAATGTTTTAATGATTCTCCAGCCCCTCCCACATCGCTGACTCGGTGAGTCTGCTAGCATGAAGTCATGTCATTTTGTTCTGTTGTTTATTTTTTTTCTTTTGTTGTATTTTGTACATGAAATCTAGGTAGATTCAGCCTCCTGTTATAAAGGGTGATATTTTTTGGCTGCAAATCCAGGGGTCTGTTTCACAAAGCAGGATTTCTTGCTTAGCCCGATAACTTGCCAGATTTAAGGTAGTCTGGACTAAATAGACCTTATTTTCATCAACTTACATTTAGCCCAGACCACCTTAAATCTGGCTAATTATCTGGCTAAGCAAGTAATCCTGCTTTGTGAAACAGAGCCCTGGCTGATAAAGGGACAACGCCTTGCATCCTAAACTAAGTGTGCTATATGTGTGGTACATTTATACCGTCTGTTGTGCTAATCAACATAAGGAGTAAAACGAATCTCTAATTTTACCCCCCAGTCTGGCAGAATTGGAGCAGATAGTGGGGCAGAGGCAGTGATGTACTTACAGCATCAGTCCACCTGTCTTCCCTGTCTAATAACAGAGTACAGTGTATTGAAATTACACAAGGCAGTGTAGCGCCAACAGTGAAATTACATGTTAGTATGGTGGCAAACTCTCTGAAACATACTAATTCAGGGTGTCTGATTTCATGTTAGCAGATGACTGGGTCCTTCAGTAACATGCCTGTACATTACGTTGAATGATTAATGCTACTGTATTTTCACTGAAATTATGGTGGTTGTTACAGTGATGTGCAAATGTCATAAATGTGTAATGCTGAGTAAAACAGGCTGTGTGGTTTTTTTGGTTTTTACTGGACTGCTGTGCTTAATCCGAAGTTTCAGAAACAGAAGTTGTGTGTGATTTATGGCAAAGCTTCAGGCTGATTTTGTACATCTACCTGCTGGCTATATCTGTCTACCAGGGCTTACCTGGTGATATGGCAGCAGTTGGTAACGGTTTAGCTAAGATCTAAAGCTGCCGTTGTTTGTCCACAAGCTTCCGTCGTTATCCTGCTCGTCCCTCGACAGGAACACTCCCAATATTAAATGTATATGGTTACATGGCTAACAGGGACAGGATCAGACTGGATATTATTCAGAATTCCAAGCCTATGATCCCCAATACTCAAATGTACCTCATTTCCCTTCTTTCTTAATAGTGTCCCACAGTTATGCCAGTTTCAGTTTTCAAGGACATGAACCCGAACTGAATACTGCAAGGTTAAATTCCCCTGGGGGGGGGACTCCTGTTTTACCTTGAACAGCATGTTTAACTTCAATTCCTTAAACAAAATGTATCCTTCTATATAAATGGGGTAAAATGTAAGTGACTTTACATCAAAGGATTAATTAAGCATAAATCTGCGTGAACATGGATTTAACTGTTGCATTGTACTGAAGCTCCTTTTAATTCATTTTTTTTATGGTTGGGGGGGGGGGTCAGTCTTCTGAATCTGGTATGGTAGGTGACTATACACCCTGCTACTTTAGGTGTGAGGTGTAGCTGGGTGGCTGTAACACCACCCACGCCCATGTGCCGTCCAGGCTGGGCCCCACCCCCTCTATAACACCTGCTGTTGCTTAGCTGAAGCTCTTCTCCAGCAAACGCCCTGCGTCCACGTTAATGGACGAGCCGCCTGAAGCTCTGAAAGCTGCTGTCACCCACATACTAGCACAAAGGATCCTGCTGCCACAGATCTCCGCTTCCTCCCCTCTCTTTCTCTTTTGTTTTTTCCTGTTTCCTCTCTCTGATGATATTGTCACCCCGATGATCCCCCCCCCCCCGGTGTTGTCTGCACTCTGCTTTTCAGGGGGCCCTTCATTCACTCCCCACTCTCTTGTTCTCCTGCCTGCGCCACTGCTGTCTGCACCCCTTCATTCGTTGTTAAATCAATAACTGGCTTACGGCTTTACTTTATTAAAGGAGAAACGCAGGAGCGACAGTCAGAGAGAACGCTCCCTTTAACGTTTCTGTGGTGACCGTATCCTGTGTTTTTTTTGGAAAGGGGAAAAAGATTAAAAGCAAGCAGAGCATGTCTTGAAGAAAGGAAGCGCTGGAACTCGATTCTCATCGATCAAATCAGGCTACCCGGTGAAGTCCATCGTCACACACTCTGTGTGTGTGTGTGTGTGTGTGTTTGTCTGCAATCTGGAGAGGAAACAGCCTTTGAAGGAAGCTGGAAAACAAAATCTATTGTTTCCACAGTGAGATGTTTTTCTTCTTCTGCCCAGACCAAAGGGTTAGGGTGACTTTGGTGGGGGCCAGAATTCTTAAGGCAGAGAGCAGTAACAGTGAGTAACCCATTGCACGCCATACCTCCATACTCAAAGCTGTTTCCAAGCCTACACACTCTCCCGCCGGACCAAGGGTGATTTATGAAGGGTGAAAAACAGACGCTTTCATTTCAGTCTGTCAAACGGAGTCATAAGAAGCAAAGTGACAACTGAAAGTGTCTCAGACTTGCTTAACCTCCCGCTGTTCGAGTGATGTGCTCTGCTGTGCACATTCCCCCGGCTGCCTGACACGGCTTAAGTGCTCATCAGTCTTAGAGCATCAGCACCGTCTGCACCCCCCCATGTTTGTGTTAACACTGCAAGTCCTTATTAAGTTCTCTGCTAGGCAAGTGCCGCACTCTGTGTCTTGATTACGGGAGTCTCTCCGCTCTGCCAGGGGGTTTTAGGGTGCGGTGTAAGCACACATTAACTATATGCTATATCCGTTACCAGCACACGGTGAGCCTGGACCTAAGTGATTCAAGGCAAGGGATGTCCAGTAGGCAGAATCTCAGTCCGGCACAGGACACATGATGGGGCGTGTGCAGCTCTGTGGGTTAGCCATCTGTTCCTGTTTCTGGAAGGTCATGGGTTTGAATCCCGTGGCCCACAGAGAACAATGGATCATCATTTGGCCCCTGGGCAAGGCCCTTAACTGCAATTGATGAATGGACGAGTCACTTTGTGCTCTTTAATTGTTTGGTGTCAAGAATTAGGAGGAAGTAATGCAATTCGCGTTTGAGGTTGTAGGATTTTGGATGTAAGTGGCAGAGTAAAGAGCTAAACATGGAAAATACTGCGATATAAAGTGTGGGAAAGTCATTTACTTGAGCTAAGATGACATCTGATAAGCTTTCATGCACACAGGTTAGCCTGAAGCTACATGTATCGCTGTCAAATTAATAGTAGTTGGCACACAAGTTTGTGTCTGCTTTTCCATGCCAAAGAATTCACCGACTTGCTTCACTGCAACTTGCAAAATCCCTATCCCTTTAAATACCGAGCTCGCGGTTAATTCGGTTACTTAACATAGTAACCGATAGGGTGAAGTAATGAGCGTTTCCTCCTTTAGCTGCTCCTCGTATTCCCTGACTTTGTAACAGCCCAATGCAGCTGTGATTGCTGGGAACTGTTTCTTAACTAGGTGTAGCTTATTAGGATTAAATGTAACTGATACAGTAGCCGAACAGCGCCTCGGGGCCCTCTGATTGGAGGCCCGATTACGGCCGGTCGGCGTGCTCTCCGCCGACATAAAGGCGCGTTCCCTTTAATTCTAGGCTCCGCTGTGTTTTCCAAGCGCCTGCGCTTCCCTCTGGCTGGCCATCCCTTTAAAGCCAACTTGCTGATACCAGCGCGAGCTCAGCTCTCCGCTTAGTTCTGCAGCTGCGTGACATTTACAGTCGCAAGTCTGCGAAGGTTTTTCGGATGCAGTTTGCATAAAGGATTCTGCTCGCTTTGTTTTGGGGGAGAGATTTTAAAAAGTATTTAACAGCCGAATAAGGTGGCATTTACAAGAAGGAAGAAGTAAGAGGTACCAGTAAATGCCACCTTCATGTGCTGGACTGGGCTGCATTTTAAAGACTGATTCAAGGTGCTTTGAAAATATTCTAAGTCATTATAGTTATACGAGAAAAAGATTTTTTTTCTTCTGTTTGGATACAGATTTCAAATCATGGAGTAGATACAGATACAGGGGGACTGCGTGCTTGAGAAGAGAATAGCGGTTTTCAGTCGAAAACGTGAAGCCTTCTGCTCCCATTAATCATAACGCAGAGCGGAAAAAATCACAGCGCACGATGTCTGTCCCGGTGAGTAGGCTATGTTCTAAATTCACTTTCTAATTGTAGCACGTTTATTAATAAGGGCCATTGCTTACTGCATGTCGGGACGTACAGATGTGAGGGTCCAGCCGAGCGTCTACGCTGGGGTGACTGATTTGGCATGTTAAAAAGCTCCCGAGTGTGTTGCGGTAAAGTGTGTGCCCGCCTTCTTCCATCATGCCGTGGGGATACTCTGGTGTCCTTTCCGCTGTGCTTCTGACTTGTCCTGGACAGTTTAAACAACCTGACTTGGGTCCGGCGGAAAGCAGGACACAACTCTGCGTGCAGATGTTACCTGGCAAGCTGTCAAAAAGACCCTGGGTGTAGACAGCACACTGGGTGTAGACAGCACACTGGTGTAGACAGCACACTGAAAGGCTTGAGTGCCACTACGTATGTTTATATTGCAGAAGGAGCGATTCACGCTGCGGTCCTTTCAAGCTACGTGGTCCACGCAAAATATCCGGACCCTTATTTTTTCAGTGAGACATTTATTTCCGGCTGCCTAGCGCGACATGGTGGTTTAATGCTTCCTCGCAAATCGGATCTAGGGTTGTGTGGTCGTTTTGTGGAGAGCCATAGGTTTACCAAGAGATCTGATTGATAGGACATGAACACCAGCACAGTTTACAACCGAATTCCAATCTTAACTTACTAAACAGTTAATTCTAAAACGAATCTTAAAATGTCTTTTAAAATAGTCATTATGGGGCTTATGCAAGGGTTAAAATGTTATGTAATATATGAATAGTTGACGATTGCTTAATACTTGTGATAATGTGATAATTATGATGGGGCGGGAGACCCTTTAATTACATTGAGCTCATTAGTATTAAAATCTTTAAATAACATTAACAACTTAAAAACGTATTTTCTATCCTACTTCTTCGAAGTCCGTACTACCTGATTTTTGGTGTGCTTTCTGTTCCTGGGACAGGGATGCAGGAGGGATGAGCTCACAGCACCGCGTTTTCGGTGTGAGGTGTTTCTCACTGTTTTCAGTAGTGGCGCTGAAAGTGGTTGCGTGGCCGCTTAACGAGTAAATGGGGACAGAAACATGACGCTCCGGTCCGGCCACGTAAGGTATTACAGCACGGATCGTTTAAAAGGGGGTGTCTGATTTCTGGGCATCGGAGCTCTCGCTGACACACAAATAGCAATCGAGAGGTTTTGCGTAAAGAACTGGGCTACGCGGTATTTCTTAGTATTATTTTGGCCGTAGATTTTCTGCATTTAAGTCAATGTCGACAGGATAAGGGATCCGTACGAATGTGTAAGTTCATCCGAAATGTTCATTTAGGGTCTTCCGACCTGTCTTGAATGTATCATCACCAAACTTTAATTCTGCCAATCTGTACAGACTAGGCTTCATGAATTGCTTCTTGGGCAGAAATGTACCTGCAAACCAGCGTGGTTCTCTGCTAGCGCGATTGTTTCTTTTGAGCTGCGGACTGCAGGATAACAAAGCGTAAATCATGCTGAGGAGACATTTTCATGCTGTGCGATTAGATGGCATTTAGACCGTGGGATAGTTCGGTCGGGGATGGTCCTGTCTTCCTCTGATGTTTGGCTGAGGGCAACAGGTATGGAGCAGGCTAGCTAGCTGTCCAACTGGCCCCATGGTGCCCCAGGGTCAGGGGCGTAATTATGGGGGTGGGGTTGTAACACCAATAATCATGTCTCCCCCTAAATGGGTGGAGACCTCAACCCCCCAGTGTGCAAACCAAAGTTATGCCCTCGCACAGGGTTACCTACTATACTGCCACAGGCTTTCATGAACAGCACTTTATTCTTGCCTGTGCTGCATGATTAAACTGGGGCATCCCTGGTCACATGTGTAGTAGATGGGTGGGGACTGTGTGGAGGAAGATTCTGATTCGTCTCTGGTTTGGTACCAGTCAGGGGCTGAGGGGAAAAGATGGCTCTCCTCGCAGAGCAAGCTTGATGATCGCAGCTCATAGGAGACTACAGTGATATGAGTCTCCTGCAGGTTGCTGCCAAAACAAATGAGTGCTAGTCTCAACATCAGCGTGAAAAGATGGCGCCTAAACGATAACAAGCAAAGGTGGAGCCTGTGCTTGTGGGGGTGGGTGGGGTTCAGGGTCCATGATTCCGCCCTCGTGGGGCTGTGAGGAAACTGCAGCGTGACCTTGTCACCGCTGGAGCCCCCCAGTGTAACCGGACACTACAACCAGGCCTTGGAGGTTTTGGAGAGCAGAGCAGTAGCGAAAGCAAAGAGTACAGCCTACTGGCGTTTAACACTGTGCTGCTGGGACGGGCCCCTGTTTCCGGTGCCCAGAGACGCTGAACCGCTCTGGCACCAAAGGGGATGATTCACTGTGTCTCAGCACTGGACAGAGGCATTCTGGGAATAAAAAAGAACAAAGGGAATATGGAGCGGAGCCTCCTGCTTGAGCTGTTGTGGTATATACTGTTGTGGTATATACTGTTGTGGTATATACTGTTGTGGTATATACTGTACACCTGCACTAATATGGTGCTTGTGTGTGGTGCGGAGCGAGGCGTGTGTGTGGTGACAGTGCAGTGACAGAGGCTCTCTGAGTGCTAATGGTGGCGTCACTCCCAGATTAAAGCACCTGCCACAGCTGGACCTGGCCGCTGGCTCCAGAGGTCCAGTGTTTCTGCAGAAGTTGTTCGTTTTCCCCACTGGGCAGCTGCAGAAGCCTGAGCCGGTCACTGGCAGAGAGCGCTAATGTAGACCTTGCATGTGGCTCTAATGTAGACCTTGCATGTGGCGCTAATGTAGACCTTGCATGTGGCGCTAATGTAGACCTTGCATGTGGCGCTAATGTAGACCTTGCATGTGGCTCTAATGTAGACCTTGCATGTGGCGCTAATGTAGACCTTGCATGTGGCTCTAATGTAGACCTTGCATGTGGCTCTAATGTAGACCTTGCATGTGGCTCTAATGTAGACCTTGCATGTGGCTGACGTTTGGTAGTTGCCACTGATGATGCCCCCACATACGTATCCGTGATTGTTGCTGAGGTAGGTCTTTTGCATCTCAGTTTCCCCATTCAGGACTTTTTGTATCGGTTGCCACAGTAACTATAAGTCATCATCCTCGCTCCCGTAAACATGTCAGTCGCTGTTGATTGCCCATTTCCTGACTCAGGCGAGACACTCCCTGCACACACAAACACACAACATTTAGCCTCTTCATTTTTTGTGTTTAATGAGCGCAACTTCCTTAATTGAGCTACAGCTAAGTAGTGAAATCTAAATCGATGCTATTTAAGTTAAACGATGAAGACACGCGGCTGTTATTGTGATATATAATCATAATCTTAGTCTGGAATGTTTAATGTGAAGATTTGAGATTGCAAAGAGTCGCCTGACTCGTGTTGCCTGCCTGTCCTCTCAGCCTGCTAACATGCATCAGCATACAGTAGCAGAATAATAAAACCGCCGGACTTCCATCAAGGGGAATGTCCGATAATTATCTTTCTTTTCTCCCTCCCCCATGGCTTCTGAGGCCGCTTGTGCTGTCAATCTGCCTGATGCCTTCCCCATTGTAGCAATCTCCTCTGGTGCCTTTTCCGTCTCTCTGCCTGTCTTCCTTATCTCTGAAGTCCGCTTAGAAATGTTGGAGGACTTTGAGCTATTTCGAAACACATGAATGAACAATGGGCTCTGTGGGGATGAAGCTTTAGAGCTTTGAGTCCTGCAGCAGAGAAGAGGAAGAGGCCAGCGGGCATCTGAACTGTGCCAGCCGTCCTCTCTGGGTACACACAATGGACAACGGGACAGGGCTCTCACGCTGGGGCTGTCGGGGGCAGAGTCGCGCCTTTGTGTCCCCAACAGTGGCGGGGATTTCTGTGTGAGCAGCAAGGAATTTCCTCCTTAGGGCGTGGGAGTTGCTGTGTCTACGTGTGTGTGAGTGAGAACCAGGATGTGCCTGCTTTGTATGTGGGAGGGTGACTCTATAAATGTGCAGAATGAAGAGGGAGTTCCAGTCTCGAAAATGCAGCTTCCCTCCTTCCCAGAACTGATGCATGAAGCTGTATAATATGACGGTTTGGGCACGATGCAGGTACATATGTGCATGGTATTGGTGCATGCTGGGAATGTTATCCAGTCAGTTCAGGAGGTTCTGTGGTGCAGAGGGACTTGCAGACCTTGATCCCATTCAGGAAGGGCTCAGCTCAGTCTCCATACCCCCCCTGCCCCCACGTCTCCCCAGAGGCACCACAGGTGATTACAAACCTCACTGCCCAACTGAGTACCCTGCTCCCCACTGGCCCCCATATTGAACCAGGATATCCTCTCGCTGTTTCCATGGCAGCGCCGTTTGATTGCATCTGTATACTTTAGGGAGTTTTGCAGGAAGTCCCCAGTGGAGGCAGTTATTGGTGGTGCCGCACACTCACAGACAGGTCCCGCACACTCACAGACAGGTCCCGCACGCTCACAGACAGGTCCCGCACGCTCACAGACAGGTCCCGCACACTCACAGACAGGTCCCGCACACTCACAGACAGGTCCCGCACGCTCAGAGACAGGTCCCGCACACTCACAGATAGGTCCCTCACACTCACAGACAGGTCCCTCACACTCACAAATAGTTCCCGCACACTCACAGACAGGTCCCACACACTCACAGACAGGTCCAGCACACTTACAGACAGGTCCCGCACACTCATAGATAGGTCCCGCACACTCACAGACAGGTCCCGCACACTCACAGATAGGTCCCTCACACTCACAGGTAGTTCCTGCACACTCACAGACAGGTCCCGCACACTCACAGATAGGTCCCTCACACTCACAGGTAGTTCCTGCACACTCACAGACAGGTCCCTCACACTCACAGACAGGTCCCGCACACT
>JABFEB020000020.1:21753235-21768325 GCA_019775895.2 Stomatorhinus ivindoensis | reverse complement strand
TTAAAAAATAACTTAATATATATATATATATATATATATATATATATATATATAAAAAAACACGACTCTGACCAATAAAGGATAATATGATGGATAATTGGAATATACATAAGTAGGCCAAGTGTAAAATAAATACAGAAAACAAGTTCGTTTTTGGAAGGCAAGTTAGCAAGACCGATCTTGCCAAGTCGTCCCATGTAAGTTTTCAATACGTTTTCTTTTAAACTTTTTGACTTTATACAAGTGTTTTTAATGCAAATTTTAACTTCATTGTATCTCAAATCTCTATGTAAAGCGTCTTTGAGTTCCTAGAAAAGCGCTCTATAAATAAAATGTATTATTATTATTTACGACTACAAGTATAGTCTTTGCGTTCTTTGTACTGCGATTCACCCCATATCTGCCGTAAATGGACACATGTTGTCGTAAGAAAAAAACCTGTTGTAAACCGGAAGAGTATTGAATTGTGACCCGGATGTGGAGGCTCTTGATAGAAGGAGGGAAGTGTTATGATTTTACACAAATTTATACTCTCCGGTGAGTGTTGATTGCACACTGACTGGGTTGAGAGCAATCAGATAAAGCTAGTGTTGCAGTTTGTTCCTGATCTGGTTACGTGAGCTGTGTTTCCGTCATGTCTGTCGTGCCACCCAACCGATCATCAACCGGTTGGCCGCGTGGAGTGAATCAATTCGGGAACAAATACATAAGCACCCCAACAAAACCGCTCACGCTGGAAAGGACCATTAACTTGTAAGTGAGATGTTGCTTTATTTAATATAGTGATTATATGCATCTGGTTTGTTATGTTCGGTTTTCTGCCTGCTTCCTTCTCCTGAAGTCAGTCCGACATGATTTCGCAGAGGTTTTGGGGCGACCTGACGGAGTTTTGCTGTTCCCAGGTACCCCCTGACCAACTACACGTTCGGCACGAAGGAACCTCTCTATGAGAAAGACAGCTCGGTCGCGGCGCGTTTCCAGCGCATGCGGGAGGAGTTCGAGAAAATCGGCATGAGGAGGACAGTGGAAGGCGTCCTGATCGTGCATGAGCACAGACTGCCGCACGTACTGCTGCTGCAGCTGGGAACCACTTTCTTCAAACTGTGAGTCGGTGTGGGACCGCGCTGAAATGCACTTTATTAGGCGCGACTTAGTTACTGTCTTTGTAAGATGGTTACTTCTTGGGAATATTAAGGCTATGTTTTGGTCGCACTGTTGTGGAAATAGTATCTAAACGAACTGCTAAAATATGAAGGGTCGTAATACATACAAACAGGAAAACCCGATTCTCAAAATACTGGTTAATGATAATGGTTAGTTTACGGTGAAAGTTTCATGTATGTTTATGCCTGTGAAATTAAGACCGAATTGTGCATAATTTTGAAGGATGTTCAATTTATTTGTCTTCTGCATAAAAACACTCTGGGTGCCATTCAGGCTTTTTTTTCTTGAAGTGTGTGTTTTTGCACTGCAGACCCGGTGGAGAGCTGAACCCCGGTGAAGATGAAGTGGAAGGGCTGAAGCGACTGATGACAGAGGTACAGACACTGACAGGAGGCGGATTTGGGTGTAACTTTGTGTTGTTTCATTGGGTACATTTCTCAGAGCACAGTCTCACAGGTGTTATCTCAATGAATAAATCATGATCTGCAATGGCTCCCAGTTATTTACATTGCTAGTTGCATGGATGATTTGAATCATGGCGCTTAGTGTCAGAATTGTCTGTCTCCAGATTCTGGGACGTCAGGATGGAGTGAAGCAGGACTGGGTTATTGACGACTGCATTGGGAATTGGTGGAGGCCGAACTTCGAACCCCCACAGGTAAGTGCTGGGCAGCTCATAAAGCACATGACTGAATTCCCAGATTCTGCTTTTTTCTAAGAACCCAAATCTAGGATTTTGACTAAATCTTGTAAGCTGCCTGTGTTTCCATCTGCCGATTCTGAACAAAGTGGCTCAGTACAGTACTAACCTGCACCATGTCTGGCAGAGATTACAGAAGATGGTCAGCGATGGTGGCAATGTGTTTCCTGTAAATGACAGGAAAATGGATCTGTTTTAGGAAAGATTAATTCTCCTTGGTACCATTAAACTAGCTGTAGTTTTATAACAAAATGAAGAATATTCAAGCAACAGTTTTTTTCCAAATGCATCATATGATGCAATGTGAAAGCTGCCATCTTTGTGGTCTGAGGGTAGTTGAGATATTACTTCTTGAAACCACTGATCTTGTTTGACCTTTGACCCCTGACCCTCCCCCCAGTACCCTTACATTCCAGCTCACATCACCAAGCCCAAAGAGCATAAAAAGCTGTTCCTGGTCCAGCTGCAAGAGAAGGGTATGTGCCTCTGGTTCTTTTCCCATACCGTGTTGGCTGAACACAGGTCAGATTGTGTAGCTTAGTGCACGGTTATATTTAGTGGTTAAATATGAAGATGATCATCATCCAGAAATTTTTATTGAATTTCATTTTGAAAACACATTTGTGCCTTTTCAGTTTAATGCTAGCACTGATAACACAGCTCTCTGACGGGTGATAGTCATTCCCGTTTTTTACAGCTGTGCTGATGATTACCCATTTTCATTACACATTTATGGAAAATTGCTTTATCCACACAAAATCGTTAAATGAAGCAATAAATCAAAACGAATGCAAAAATTTAAATATCCACTTTGATATTTTTTGTAAGAAATACTTGTATGTAAGCAGATTATGCTATGACTGTGTGTGCATGCTGCAGCCCTCTTTGCAGTCCCTAAGAACTACAAGCTGGTGGCGGCACCCCTGTTCGAGCTGTATGACAACGCCCCCGGCTATGGGCCAATCATATCCAGTCTCCCACAGCTACTGAGCAGGTGAGACATGTCCAGTTTGTATTTGCTTCTTTTCAGAATGTGGAACAGGAAGGCAGCCAAGGGTTCCTGGTTAAGCGGGTGACTGGCAGCCCTATGCTCAGTTCAAAATTCAGAAGAGCAAAGGGTGCTTAACCTTAATTTCCTACTATATCCTATAGTATAGTATAAAGCCATTAAAAATGTAAAGCCCATACGTTTTTGAATGTCATCCAAACAACTAAATGCAAGCATAGTGATGTGGTAATGAGATGTGTGTGCAGTTGTAGTGAGAATGTATCTGGTGTTTGTAGGTTCAACTTTATTTACAACTGAGTGGTGTAAGCAGTGGTGCCGTCACCGTACATCATGCATGGACTTTGTGAACCTACAGAGGGCAGCCAGGTGAAACTGCAGAAACAAGATGTCTTTGTCAAGATGTTCACTACCGGTGAATTTGATTTGGAAAATGTGATTTACTTGTACTGAATTAAAAACTTATGCTTTTTGTTTTAATTTTTTTTTTTTAAGTACTGTGTTTTTTATTTTCCTTTTGGAGAGTACAGTTGTTCAGTAAATAAAAATGTCCTGTGTTTTTATTTGTAAACTTCAATTTTTAAAAATAATAAATGTCTTTTGGTAAAGACATCTTATGTTTGTGTGAAAAGTTTGTAAACATTGATCTGAATTTATGGGCAAATGTTTACGAGAGCAGTTTAGAATAACGAATAAAAATTATTTTCCTTGTATAACTAGTGATTAAAAAAGCGAGGGGCCGTTTTACGTGCGTTCAAATAAATATACAAGGAATTTACTTGTATGGATAAATTCGTCGGGCAAAAATTTTTATTTTCGGAGGCTTTTTAAACCATAATTTTAATCATGTATGCGATTAATGTTCAACTTAACGCCGATTTTCTCAATGTAAGATGTTACACATAAGCCTGTTGGTATACGCGCTATTTCAGGCGACGCCATAAAGGATTGTGGGACTCGTAGTTTTTTTTTTTTTTTTAATATTACGCAAAATTTCCGCGACTCGAGCTTGTTTAGCACTTTGTTCATCGTATGATATGACTTCGAAACGCAAGAAAAGTGATGGAACAGCTGCAGGAGGGAAGAAAAAAGAGAAAAGAGAGGAGAACGCGGAAATCTCGGGTATAATCCAGGATGCAGAAATAAAAGAAAAAGTGAAGGAAGCGTGGCACAGGAGGAAAACCTTCTCACATGGTCAGTTTATTAGCTGGCTAGCTTCAGAACTGCCAAAAAAGCCCGTAATAAAAATTCGTCTTTAATACTGACATTGATGACCGATAAAGACCAACGTTAAGCGTTGTAGTATGTCAATATAAAAATGACTAAAATCGATTAAAAGAAACGGCTAGCCCCTCACTGCTGGTTCACAAGCAGTATGACGGTTACCTTACAGGGGGCTTGGTGCTGGACTGTCACCCCTTCCCGCACTGCGTGTTGAATAACTTCATTCAGAACGAGGGTTTCCTGGAGAATCTACAGAAGGAGCTTCTGGCTTTAAATTTTCATGAGAAATCCAACGATCTGTACAAATTCAAGCAGGTAAACGGGGAAACTGCGTTACGCAGCAGCCTAAGAATATTATAACAAAGTATATAATAATGAAGTCTAAAATACACGTTACTGCTTTTTCATTGTCGGAGGGTGGTTCATTTAAGGCGGATAGTGATAGTGTTGTTAGTGTGTTGAACACTTTCTTGGCAGTCAGATGACCTGATGCGGAGGAAGGATGCGCACATTGCTGGGTTAAGGTACGTGTATTTTAAATGATGTGTGCATGACTGTTTTGGTAACAGTGTTGTATGCTTGTCATTCCACATTCAGGGAAGGAAGGGGGTGTGTTGTGCCCCCAGTTTTTTTATAGGAGGATGAAAGTCCTGGTGCTCCCTGTTTTGCTGTATGGCCTGAGCCAAAGACTGTGCTCGTTTGGTACTGTGTCTTTTTGGAGAGTCCTTGGGTACCGCTGGCTGCTCAGGGAGTCCCGGATGAGCCACATTACCTGCATTGTGAGGTAGCGTCAGCTGCAGCCCTGCAACCATGTGGCACGATTCCTTGAGGGTGATCCGGCTCGCAGGATCCTCATTGTGGGGAGTCAAGCGGCTGGACCAGGGCCATGTAACACCTGGCGGCGGCAGATAACTGGCCAATTCTGGAGAGTGGGACTGGATCCCATGTTGGCCTGGGAGGTCGCCAACTGGGAGCCCAAGATGTTTCGCTGTATAGTGGGTGTGGCAGTGCACTGTACCAGTGCACGCTCCCCAACCTGACCTGATCTGACCTGACTTGACCTTATCTGACCTGACTTGACCTGACTTGACCTGATTTGACCTGATCTGATCTGACCTGATTTTACCTGATCTGACTTGATCTGATCTGACCTGATTTTACCTGATCTGACCTGACCTGACCTGATCTGACCTGACCTGACCTGACCTGATCTGACCTGTCCTTCTGTATTAACAGTTCAGTTTAGACCAGCTATTGTGTTTTAATGTCCACATCACTACAGCAAAACATGATCACTGGAGAAAAGCGCAGACAATGTATATCCATGTTAAAGTATATAGTATCTCTGTAGCCAGATTATTGATATGTCAAGTTAGGCCATGTGATCATTGTATCACAGGGGAAACTCTTGCCCTTATGCAGAACTGTGATCTTCGACCAGTTTCGCCAGTGGCTCAGCGATGTGCTGGACACAGAGCTGGAACCTGTGGTGGACATTTCCTGTGCCAAGTATGAGTACACAGGTGAGTGGTTCCTCACGACACGCAGAACCTTCTGCTGGCCGTGAATTCATGAGTATAGATTGTTTTCCACATCATTGCCATTTACTCTGACGTTACGTCTCAGAGATGGCGTCTTCTAAAAACGGACACTGTGTACTTTCTTCAGCACCGATTCCTGTGCTACACTGAATTATATACATGCTGTATACAGATTTTGCACGTATTCTTTGTTGCTATTTTCCTTAATATCTAAAGATAGAACATTTCCTGTCTCAGGTGTGTCCGTTTCTCATTCACATATTAACATTCCTTCAATGTCTCTATTGTAAGTGATTCCACCAGATCACTTAACCTGCTTGGCTTCAGTAGAATAAAATGTGTATAAGAACTGTTCCTTAAACAAATTGCCGGTCAAACTAATCTTTCAATGAAAAAGTGGAACTTTTATAGTTGATCTGAAATGTGATGGATAGGGGTTGCTGTAATGTAGTCAGTTACCCCTTCATGTAGCTGTTTTGTTGTATCAACCACTTTCGTAAACCTGCAGATGTGCTGCTGTGTCACGATGACGAACTAGAGGGCAGGAGGGTGGCTTTTATCTTCTACCTCGTCCCCCCCTGGGAGGCTAGTGATGGGGGGACTCTGGACCTGTACAGTGTGGATGGTCAGTACCATAAAGACTATCTATATTCTATATTCAGTCTCGCTGGTGTCACCCAACACAGGATGGATGGCGGTCTGTCTCGCTGGTAGGGTCGATCTTCTCGTCTCTGGTTGTTTTTAGGGAACTACCAGCCCAAGGACGTTGTGAAGTCTTTGGTTCCCCAGTGGAACACGCTGATCTTCTTCGAGGTCTCCCCTGTCTCGTTTCACCAGGTAGGGATATACTGCTCTTCACCTGACGATAAACACACACCCAATTTGAGGCGAAAATGTTGCATTGTCATGGAAGATCTAAAGTCCTTCAAATGAGACACCTATCCAGACTGCCGTGAGACGGACCTGAAACTAACAGAAGTGGAAACGTCTTTTGGAACAAGGTTTATTTAGTGTAGACCACAATATTTGACTGTGATCTCAGTTAAAACGCGGGCAGCCACTGTGTGTGTGCTCTCTCTGCGGGTGACTTACCTGTGCTTCTGCTGCACAGGTGGCAGAGATCATCTCAGAAGACAAGTGTCGCCTGTCGATGGGCGGGTGGTTTCACGGCACATCTCTGGAGCGACCCCCCCGCTATGTGGAGCCGGCCATCCCCCGGAATCCGCACCTCCCTCGCGATGTGAGTGTAGGCTGCTGGATGGCCTGCCCTTCCCTGGTTCACCTCCAGTCCTGTTTACCTTAGAGCTGTTTTCTTGTGTTTCACTCAAATCATTTGTCTAAAGCAAGGGTCTCAAAGTGTCCTATTCAAACCGGGCTGTGACTTTTTTATCATTATAAAATCTGGCACGCCGAGATGAAAAACAAGGTGATGTCATTCCGCTAGCGAATGCCGGTGAGGCTACTTTTTTGCAGCTGGGAGGGAGCAAAATCATGGACTGTCTGGGTGGCTCCTGAGGACCGGATTGAGAATCATTTGTCTAAATCAGTGTTTCCCAATGAGGTTCTCAGGGACGCACAGTCGGTCCATGATTTTGCTCCCTCTAAGCTCACTGCTAGACTCTCTGTCGGTCTCCAAGGACTCGATTGGAAAACACTGGAATAAAGGATTTGAAGAGTTTAGTGATGGTCAGAGACGATGTGTATAAATGAAGAGTAAAACAAGACAAGACAAACTTTTTACTTGTCTACTCACAGTGCTTTTGGATCTGCTCTTCTTCAGGAGGAGCTGCTGCTGGAGTGGGTGAACCCCGTCTACCTGGACATGGCTTACCAGGCACAAATGCAGGAGGAGTTTGAGGAGAGCTCTGAGATCCTCCTCAAGAACTTCCTCAAGGTCAGTGGTGGGCCTGATGAAGGTCATCGCTCCTACAATGGTGAAGTCACCGTTATTAAAATGTCTGTTTCATGTGAATTTGTGGCTCTGTTCATGTCTGACATGTCACAACCTATAGAATGGCTAATGCACATTGTGTTATTGGGAATTCTTCACAGGAAGACAAGTTTAAAGAAGTGAATGAAGCCCTGAAGAAGACTGAGATCCAGTGGACCAGAAGGGGTCCTCCCAATAAGAGGTGATCTCCACTCACCTTCCCACAATGCATTTCGCAGCATTCCCAGATAGGAATCTCCCAAAGTGGCAGAATCTATGTTCCAGAATAGCCTGTTAAGTAATCCGTTACTACATTATATGCTTCAGTCACAAAGAATCTTATTACGGTTTTAGTTACATAGTCACATAGTTTTGTGTGGGATTTTCTGATTGGTGCATCGTCCGACGAATCGGGTTGCAGGAGCTATGAACGGGCTGAGCTCCAGGCCCTTCCCCCATGCGTGAGCGCCTGCTGGGAGCTCCTGTCTTCCGAGGCCTTCTTCCTGTTACTCTCCAACTTCACGGGGCTCAAACTGCACTTTCTGGCACCTGGGAGTGACGATGAGGAGGAGGAGGAAGAGCAGGACTGTGCGGCAGGATCGACTAGGTCCCCAGAAGCAGCAGCACCGGATCGGCAATGCGGCAGTGAGAGGAAAGGCAAGGGTGAGGCACCACTGATGAGGACATCTCTGGTTTTCAGGCCCTGTTGGCTGTCCGTTGACCTTTGACCTCTGTGCTTCCTTGACCCAGAGCCTAGCACTCCAGTGTGCAGAGGGGAATTGCGCCGCTGGGGAACAGGGGACTACACCCTCATCCATGACACAGACCTGGATAACATGGAGTTCGCCCTGGACCTGCTGCTTCACTGTGGCTGCGAGAGTGAGCACTGCATTCTACCTCCAGGAACATTAAGAGGCAACCTTCAGGCTACCAGCGGCTGTCCTTAGTTAGGGGAGCATATGATAGACATAGAGTTTAGCTGCGTATGGAGTTGCCCTGTTCAACTGCACCCATTTAGGTGGGACAGATAGTTTCATGTCAAGGGAACTGGCAGTGGTGGCCTGATATTCACTGTCAGTAACAAGGGTACCAGTTTGTACCTTTGCTTGTCACCGCCGCTGTACCCTTAGGGGATGCCAGTTGTCCCCTTAACTGTAGGTAACTGCAGCTGTTAAGATACAGAAGCTGACTATCAGAACCATTTTTGTACTATTGATGGTACATTAATGTTGTTTCAACCTTGGGGATGTGGAGTTTATTTCTGTACCTTAAAAGGTATTATTACCTACAGCCAATGGAACAATTGGCGGACCCTTGATGGTACAGCCACTCTGACAAGCAGTGCTACAAATTGGTACCATTTTTTCTCAGAGTGTAGCTGTACGTTCTTTGTTTTTGCGATATTGCTCATACCACTGCCTTTCAAGAGCACTGACTTCTGGGAAAGTTTGGGGAATGAGTAATTTGGAGACAGATGAGGGAAAACTAAGCTGATGAATGAAGGTGGATTAAAGGAGCAGGTTTAAGTGAAGTAGCTTACAGATGGAAACTTCTCCCGGCGTGTGGTTGCAGATTGGCAGTCTGACCTTGGAGGATTCACGTCGTACATCGCCAGCGGAGAGGACGAGGAGGTGAGCGGTCGTCTGAATCCCTGCCACAGGACCAGGTATTATGAGAGAGCAAAGTGCCGCAGTGTGCTTCTTCATGTCTGCTGTGGGTTTCAGCTCCTCACGGTGTCACCCGAGGACAACGCCCTGGGGTTGGTCTACAGGGACAAGGAGACGCTCAGGTTCGTCAAGCATGTGAATCACAGGAGCTTCCGGTCCCTAGAGGACGGCCCTGTCCGGAGACATTTCTACGATTTCTCTTTTGTGTATTATGAATAAATGGACCCTTTGAGGACGATGGTCATGTGGTTTTACTGTAGAGGAGGTCAAACAGGATGGAGCTGATCAAAGCTGTATGTTTTGAATTACTGCCCAGTAAACCCACCAGTGGCTACACGGTGTTGCAGAAGTTTGTCTTTATTATTGACTCCTTTGCCATCGGTCTGAGTGACCCTACAGTGTCCCTACAGGACGTAGTGGTGCCGTAATGAATGAGGGCATGACGTGAGTTTGCAAATTACAAATGTGCCGTTTCAAAATCATCAGGCCTGAGGGTTTTTTCCCCATTTATTAATTTGTTTATTTTTTACCAGTGAAGATAAACACAACTTTGGTATGTAACTGGCGATCCCGTAAAGTGTTCTCATCTCAAACCATAAAAAAGAAAAGTATTATTTTATCAGCATTCCTAGTAAAATTTTTCTCATTGCCACATTTCCTTTGTGTGTACAGTCCAGTGAAACAATTACTTCATTCCATACATTTCAGTGGTCATTGTCATATTGCATCAGAGTAAGGACTCAAATGTACTGTATTGCACAATGGTCCATTTTTAAATCAATATCACAAACTAAGAGACACTGGGCATGGAGTGAGTGAAAGCTATGAATGAAGCTCTATTTTCTGTTTTTTTTTTATTGTTTTGTAGTCATAAAGTGACAAAGTTAACAATTTACAGGTCTCCAAACAGCAAATCTTAGTACAGCAGAAACTCTGCTTGACATCAGACATTGTTACTTTTATCAAAAATGTAAGCTATACAAATGTGTGTATATGTATGTGCGTGCATATATAATACACTCATACATATTCAGCAGCAAACCATTTCATAACATAAATATGACTACCCTGTACTAGAATATGTGCAACGTCAGCTGAATTCCTCTCATTGCAACCATTTCTCAGTCTGACAATAGTCACAATTCAATGTAACATCTCAGAATGAAAAACTCCTTCTCCTCGCTAGATTGCTACAAATAAGTATGAATACATCAACCCTTGGTCTTGCATTCCAAAACAAGACAGGCAGCATCAGTAACGATGACAAAAGAGCCTGTGTTTGTCAAAGGGCTTATTCAGGGTTCTGGAATGGTAGACTGTAAGAGGTGAAATTAGTCTGGAGGCCATGACTAAAATAAGGAGAAATCAGCAATAGCAACAATGCTCACAGAGGTGGATAGTTCAGGTCCTAAAAGTAAAAATCCAGACCAAGATTTTGTTTCAACCCACCAGTTATAGAGTCACAGTCACAGATACTCAATTGGTTGAAACAAAGCCTTGGTCTGAATTTTTACTTTCTAAACCTGAACTATCCACCTCTGAATGCTCTTTTGAGAAGACATTTCCTCTCCGGTCAGATTTCTCAGGCCACGTTTTGTACTCTCACAGTTCGCCTCACCTGCTCCAGGCTGTATCGAGGTGCACAAACGTGTATCATCCTTACTGAGACGGGAGATAGCGAGTGATGGGCTCTTTTCCACCTGATGTTTTCTTATCTGACAGCTGGTCAGAGAAATTTCCTAGAGTAGTGTTTCCCAATCCTGTCCCAGAAGGGAGCTGGGAGGAAGCAGAAGCTGTAGCGGGGGTCTGGGGGTCCTGAGGACCGGATTGGGAGGTGCTGCCCTAGTGAAGTTCTTCGTGAATGGACATGGTCCAACGATCTATCTGTGTTTTAACACGTCACTCTAAAATATATACAGTAAAGCAGTATATCATGGACTCCAGTATGACAAGCAGGGAATATTTCAAAGTTCCTCTGCAGAGCACCAATGATAAAGAAAGATTTTGAGCAAATACAGACATAAAATATAGTGTCTTCAAAATCAGAAAGTCAATCCTTTTACATTTGGGGCCAGCACTACAAACTAAAAATGTATATATTGAAATATATACTATGAAACAAACGTTTCCCAGGAAAAAGTATAAATCCATTCAGTACAAATTAAAATCAAAGTCCCATCAGTTCCACTTGCAGTGTTATAAAAAGGTGCATCAGAACTTTGCCATGAGGACATGAATCGTCTTCAGTTAATATCTACCTCCCTGTACAATGGTAGCCAACGTGGTTTGATTCTCACCATTCTAACAGCAAGCAGGACCTGACTAAATTAGGTCAATACAAGACCTCTCCGGAATATGATATAGTGCCATTTAGGAAATGGTGTGATGCATTAGCCTCTCGTTGGATTTCAGCCTTCAAGTTGGACTCCTTGCTGAGTTCTTCCCGCATGCTACTCCTGTAGGCTCAGATTGATCCACCATCCGTCTGGATATCAGGCAGGTGCAATCTCCCAGACACCAGAACTCTGCATCCTCATATTATAAGGTGTTGTCGCATTATCCTGATGGATTCTGCAAAACTTTAGAAGATGACTCAGAAGATGGAAATATCCTTAAAGGCAGGTGGGAAAATGAACAATGCCAATCCTCACAGTCAGTTCAAGTCCAGCTGTTCTGCAACATTCACAAATGTCAACCTCCAGATCTCCTGTGAAATTTCCTCTAATATTCTCTTCCAGGTGTTCTGTGTAAACAAGACATTAAATTAAATGAGGAACTAGTCAGAAATCTTTAAAAACAGGAGTGACTTACTAGTATAATGGTTTGAGTATATAATCATTTAATTCCTTAAATGTGTTTCACATCCTCTGCAGGATTAAGTTTGGTTTACAAGCGCTTTCCAGCAATAATATATACTGCCCAACCAAAAGAAAAGTCGCCATTTGAATTTATATCAGCAAATAGTTAAAAGCCAATCACTGATTCATTATTACAGCTCAGCAACATTACACAGCAATAAAGTAAATTCAGCTGAGTACCTGAATCTACTGAATGACCAGGTTACTCCTCCATCCATTAGCAATAGGTTGTTTTCTTCCCTGTTGGCATGGGTATATTCCAGGACAAGAATGCCAAGATTCATTGGGTTCGAATTGTCAAAGAGTGGTTCAGGGAGCAAGAGGAATCATTTTCAGGCATGACTTGGTCACCGCAGAGTTGTGACCTTAACCTCACTGAAGTTCTTTGGTACGTGCTGAAGGAGGCTTTATGGAGGTTCAACTCACTTGTCAATACAGGATCGCGGTGAGAAATTAATGCAAATATGTATGAAAATAAAGTGTTAGACATTGCATAAGCTTGTGGAAACAATGCCATGACAAATGTGCTCCATGATCAAAGCTAAAGGCGTTCCGACAAAAAAATTCAAATTACGACTTTTCTTTTGGCTAGGCAGTGTATAATATGTTTGTACTGGGAAGAAGACTGATGGCCGTTCATAAACTGACATAAAAACAGATATTTACCTAGTGATTTTCTCAGGCTGTACTTGTCCCTTGTTGATAAAATTCCAGAGATGGAATCTCTTCCATCCTCTTTTTTCACTTAATTACAGTGTCCTATGTTATGAGCCTTACCTCTGTGCATCGCAGCCGGAACCCATTCTGCTGCTTCCCTCAAGTCTTCACTGTCCCTCACAGCCTCCACTGCTGAACATGTCTGGGTCTTGCTGCTGAAACATGTACTGAAATGGAGCAAGAGAGTCCAGAACATATCATGAGCTCATCACCTAAATCAGTGTTTCACAATCTGGTCATTGCAAAAACGTGGACCGGCTGTCGGTGCCCAAGGACTGGACTTCCAAACACTGACCTAAACCGTCGTTAAAGCATTCAACCCTGGACAATTTCATTTAAAAAACTGTCTATAAAATATATTCTGTTAGTAATCCTGCTATTCTGAAATTTAAATTAAGCTGCAATCTATTTAGACCATGCTGGTGTTTCAAGACACTTAATCACAGTGATGAGAGGATGGGCTAAATCAGATAGATTAAAGAAATTACTGATTGTTTAGACTGAAAGGCAACTATCATATACATCAGTTGGAAGTACTGCAGACTGCTGTGCTTTTTATACACCAATCAGGGCAACTACAAAGTACCTGGCCAGTTACTCACGGATTTCAAGCTGGCCTCTGTGTCTGTGAAGTTCCATTCACTCAAAGGAAGGTTGGAATTAAATGGCTGTTCGGTAAAATGGGCAGAGTCAGTTCCTAGTCAGTATACTTTGTGGTGATTTTTCTCTTTTCGCAGACAGGAAAACACCGTGTTTGGCTTCACTCACGTCCACAGTGCCTGTGGGATCCATGCCCTGCTGATGCGTCCTGAGGAGCCGCTGTAGCTCCTCCAAACTCATGTCCATGCTCTCCACGCTGTTCTGGATCTCTGACCTTAAGGCAGCACACAGTTAGTGTCCTCAACCCTCTGAGCATGCAAACCCAGACTGCAATTTGCCTGCTTACACAAACTCTCAGACTTACTCAATGTGGTAGCCCTTGCCGCAGTATAATTGCAGGGTCTATTTATACCTCTAGAGGGCCTCAGAGACAACTTCTACAACATCATGACATGACTCGTCTAGCATTTTTAACGTTCTGTACTGTGTGTGCTGGCATATTTGGGAGTGTGTATATGTGAGTGTGAGTGTGGTGTGTCAATATAAGCCCCGGTACCACCTGACCTCTCCAGTTGTCTTCTGCCTCTCTTCTCCCCAACTCCAGGACCATGACCCTCCAGGATGGACTGCACCATGGCAACAGGCAGAACGGGGGGGTCAGCGAATGGGATTCCTTCGCCTTGTGCGTGAAGCCCAGGGCTGATTGGCTCCTCCTTGATCAGCATCTGGCATGTCCCCCTGCACTGGCAGATATCAGCTCATCTGTGGGATCCGATTCCTTTGCATTTGTTCCTCTCACACAATAAGACACAGTTTATTTTAACTGAGATTTCAGTGTTAAATTACGGCAAGTTTACATGCTAAGATCAAAGCAGAAACCATGGTGGACCAGATGTTTCTCAGTGTCACTGGAGAACTTAAGGACACTGCACTGTAATTTTCTCCACATTCAGTAGTCTCACCGTAACTGCTGTCCTGGCAAATTCATTGCACTGGATTGTGACATCTCAGTAACATCTGATATGATTGGTCCTCCAGCTAGCAAGCTATGGCCAGAACATTGCGCAGTTTCAGCAGAAGGCTCCAGAAAAGATGTGGTGTTAAAGATGCTGGGAGTTCCAGGGGTTATTTTGCCCTCTGATTGGTTAGGCTTTCCTTGACCGATCGGACTTGATGGCTCCAACAAAAAAATGAACACATGTCAGATGTTAGTGGCGGAGTGTGAGGTGGTGTCCATTAGAAATCTCAGTGTTATCTCCGAGGACAGTGTGACATGCGCTGGCAGGAGAACTTACAGAGCGGATATAGTAGGGCTCTTGTGAAGGCTCCAAGAGAAGATTGTGGCCAAACTTGGAGGCTGGGGGGCTGCTGGGGGCTTCATCTAGCATCAAAGGTCTCAGAGGCAAAGAGAGTAACCAAAGTCATTTCATGGTATACGTAGCTATATTCGTAATGTTTCAGGAAACTGACACTTTTTTTAGCGGAAAATCCTAACTGTGACAAATGTTGAGCTTTATTTTTTTAATGCTATACTGAGTGACACACTGACAGGTTTTCACTCTGCGGTACCTGTCAAGGGGTAATAAAAGACTTTATTAACTCAGTGCTAAATTTACTGTGACAGTCCAATCCTTGTGCTTTGCCAAGTGGATGACAAGTAAGTGGGGGGGGGGGGGGGGGCAG
>JABFEB020000020.1:21739694-21753135 GCA_019775895.2 Stomatorhinus ivindoensis | reverse complement strand
CCTGCGCAGAACCCCCCCCCCCCAGTCAGCTCAATCCGCATGCCACCATTTCTTTGCTTTCCAGAGCATCTTATCGTAACTTGACTGAATGTGTACCTTTGTAGACTTGAGATTTTGGAATTCCAACACTGACTGGGACGTATCCCAGGTAAACAGTCAGTTAAAATCTGTAATTTTGCAAATAAGAGCAATATAAACAGAGAACATCATCAAATATCCATCCATCCATCCACTTGTTTAATACAGAGTCACAGGGGAGGCCTGGAGCCTGTTCCAGGCAACAATAAACCCAAAACAGAAAAACATCTTGGAGGTGATGCCAGTCCATCACAGGGCACAGGGCTGGGGTCACCCTGGATGGGATGCCAGTCCATCACAGGGCACAGGGCTGGGGTCACCCTGGATGGGATGCCAGTCCAGCACAGGGCACATACATACACACTGTGGCCAATTCAGAGACGCCAATTTGTCTAAATGCATGTATAGGAGGGAGGGAGTAGAAAAGCAAAGCAGAGAAAATGCACAAAGACCACAGGCAGGATTATTATCCCCAAGGATGAGGGTTAGGTTTAGAGTTAGGGTTAGGATTAGGGTTAGGTTTAGAGTTAGGGTTAGGTTTGGAGTTAGGGTTAGGATTAGGGTTAAGTTTAGAGTTAGGATTAGGGTTAGGTTTAGGAGTATGTGTGTGTCTTTTTGATGTAAGACTTTTCCCTTGGCTGGCTTTTTATAAACTGTACAGAATATGCTGCATTTAACTCAGCCAGAATGGTAGCTGAGCTTTACTCCAGGGCTCTGGAGCGTGAGATGCAGGCCCCCGCCCAGGCTTAACCCCCCTGCTCACCTATGCTGACAGGGCACATTACGATGGAGGGTCGTGTGCCCCAGCTTCAGTGGGTCGCGAGGGGAGGGAACAGTCAGCAGGTCTGACTCAGCACTGCGGCCCATTCATGCTCGGCACAGCTCGTCAGCTGACCTTGTCCAGCTGGATTGGGCTTTCACACGTCTGTGTGTGTGTGTGTGTGTGTGTGCGTGTGTATGCATGTGTCTGTGTCTGTGTACAGAAGCCTAGCGATGTACTCACAGCTTCCTCTTCATCGCAACACTGTTCAGCAAGTTCGATTGCATCTGAGTGAACAGGAACTGGATCAGCTGACAAGCCAAGAGCATGATGGGAAACCCAGAAGAGTTAATCAAGGCAGAGGAAGTGATCCACACACACACATGCTGCCACTTATGGACACACAGGAAGTGGGCGCCACAAAATGATTCAGCAGCAGCGACGTACGTTAACAAACCAAATCACATTGTCCCACTCTTTTAAACACAAACTTGTCAGCACAATTGCACAACAAAAGCTAAAACAAACGTTCTTGCAAAACAGACACAAGACATTGCAATAATCAGAGATGAACAATGAAACCATCGTAATTTCTGCCAAGTCAAGGAAACGTGAGCAAACATGGAGAAGCAACAGCTTTCTAACTGGAGGCCTGCGTCTCCTCACCTTGTCCATGACCTTCTGCTGCTGCGTGAAGTTCTGCCTCAGAGACACCACCTCTCTCCACAGTACCTCGTTCTGGCTACAAAAACACATCAGTCGCACCAATTACTGCCGAGATCCCGGTCACCGCTCTTTGGAGCTCTCTGTCACTCTGTCGTTGGAGTGTCTGTCTGGAAGTCGCTCTCCTATCATTACAGTAACTTGCTATGACTCTGTTTCCACTTCCTTCCAGATCCACACTTCCCATGTCTTTGCTATCCCCTTCAGAATCTCTCTCTTAATTGTGTGTCTGTGTGTATCTGAATATGAAGAGTCCTTGCTGAGTGCTTGTCTGGAGGGGAGGGGACGGGAAGGGAGGGGGGGACAGATCCTTCACATGCATCTGATTCATTGTGCTGTCAGGTGGAAGGCGTCTGGTGTTCCGCAAGACGGGTGCTATGTTCTATATAATACAGAAATATCAATAAATATACGTTTTGCAATGAAAATTTAAATAAAACACAGATTTTTTTGCTGTTTTGTGCATTTAGGATTCATCATCCAAGACTTCTAGTGCTGTTAAATAATAATGCTCATAAAATATTACTGTCTGCAAAATTTTAATGCTGCTATTTTTTAGCTATGCCCAGGTTTCCAAAATTAGCCCCATCTGTGTGACTGGGGCACATCAAATCTCCATGTGGATTCAGCGTGATTGCCACCTGATTGTAGAACTGCAGCATGGAAACGGCTCACCTGAGCTACCTGTCCTGAGTGACCACCTGACTGGATTCTGACTGGGTTGATTGTTCTGTTGACTGGGGAAACGCAGTGAGCCAGACCACTGCAATTTATGCAGATTTGTATCAGTAGCCGCTATACGGGGATGATGTGATCTCTCTTTGATGCATTTATGTGTGTGTGTCTGTCTCTATCTCTCCTCTACAAAATCTACAACATCTACTACCAGCACCAGGGTACCAGACTGGGACACGCGCTGGACGGAATGCCGGGCCATCACAGGGTATATACACACTACACTACACTGCACTGCACTGCACTGCACTGGACTGCTCTTCACTTCAGTTTAATTCAATTCAATTCAATTTTATATAGTGCCTTTCACAATGGAGTCACCAGAAATGGTGTGTTGTAATACATTCCTACATCATGTTTACAGAATATCACAAAAACAGGGAAAAAGAAATAATAATAAAAAATGAAAGACAGAAAGCCAGATGACAATGAAGGAGAGAAACCAAACACTCCCAAGTAGCGAGGAGAAGAGCTCAGTGGCTCCAAGGTCAGCTGGCTGCCCAACCGCAAACTTTCTGGGTAATTTAAGAGCACCAGTTAGCCTAACTGCATGCCTGTGTGACACGGAGAGAACATGCAAACTCTCAGCTGCACTTACTGCTTCACGTCCTGCATCTGACACTGCATGCTCTCCTGTTGGTTACGCAGCACCTGCACCTCGTACAGCAGCTTGCTCAGATCCTCCTGACGAACCTTGGTCTCCTCGCTCTTCACAATGGACACCTACGTGTACCCGGGGGGGGGGGGGGCGGGGGGGCACACTGAGACTGTGGCCTGTACTGACAAACTGGGGAGAGATTCGTCTTGCTTATTCGCATGTGTCAGCGATCCTGCCTGCGCATTTGTACATGCGACTTGGTCTGTGCATTCATTCACCTCACTGTGATTTTTATTCCTGGCTGCCTGCTTCTATCTCCGTTGCCATTTGCCTCCTTCCGGACGCCCACATACCTTCCTCTTGATGTGCTCCAGCAGGTGCTCCTGGCCCTGCAGAAAGTACAGGTGCTGGAACTCTGTGTCGTCCCTCTCGGGCTTCACCAGACCACTCTGCTCGATGTTCACCACTTTCCTAAAGCCATCTGTGGGATACAGTATAAGCTGAGGGATCGCTGTGCATTGACAATCATCGTATGATGCTAATCACTAACTGTTTTAAACCATTTACGTCCATAAATAGCACAAAAATAAAAACTCTAGCACACAAACTGTCCACAAAACAAGCTGCAGTGTACGGACACATTCTTGCATCTGTGACAAATCACGGCCAAGACTCCCTTGTTAAGATCCTTTAAAGACTGGTACTCACACATGTTAAGTTGACGCACAAAGCTGGCCATATTGTTATGTTTAAAGTACTTGGGTAGAACCTCTTTGGCAAACCTTCCCTGATCAAACACGTGGAAACTAGTGCCGGTCTGGGGAAGAGAACAAAATGAAGAGATTCAGAGATGCTTGTTATTTCAGCACTCAGGAGTTTGAAGATAGTGAGATTCAGTGGATCATCTGGCCGAGTAGAACCAAGTAATCCCGTGTAGCTGGACTAAATGTTCTTCTAAAACCTGATGAGAAGAAACTGGGAAGAAAAATATGGGGACATGTATTGTATTATTCTTAATAAGAGCATTGTATACAGTGCTGATGATCTCCCTTCATTTGATTCAAATAATAATGTACAAACGTGGCACAGCTTTTGTTCCTGTCTGGATTTGTGTTGCTTGATTTGGGCGGCCTAGATAAACAGACAGGTGAGTAAAACATACACACTGTGGTCATGCTTAAACTGTGTCTGTATGCACTGGTGAACCCAGTGTCTCTTTCCATTGTGCAGCGTCATGCTGAAGTGCTGTCATCGATCTTTCCTATCACATGTCAACAATCTCTTTCCTCTAAGGTATTCTTCATCACAATACATTGCCCTTCTACTTTCATGGATGACAGCAATATCTATAATCCTTTAGTTGCGTGTTCTCAGAAAGCCAAATACAGTCTAATATTTCATCTTTGTGCTCTCTATCATACAAAAGTATTTGTTCTGCAGACTTTCCCCCATATTTATGAATATTTATGAAGTTATGTTTCCTCTTATTGGAATAACGAGATGAAAGGAAATGGTCACCAGGCACTACAAAGTGGGCCTTGCTCATGGATGCAGAGATGACCGCCTGTTTGCCTGGGTTACGGCATGAAAAAAGCTTATATCGTATTTATTGCTGCCTACCTTTTAATGTCATGTTGTCAAGTTTCTTGCTGTTTACTTTAATTAAGCAGATAAACCAGCACTGAGGCCCGTATATGGTGTAAACACACGTGTATTTTAAATAAAAATAGCATATAACATGGTTTTCTAAATATTTAGAATATATTAAATATCAAAATATTAAAGCACAAGCGATAAAAGACAAAATATATTAATCATTGTTTGCATACTTTGTTTGAATAAATTGGGATTTCGTTACTTAAACGAATGTGTCATTTTGGCAGTTTTTGTAAGAACAAATACCTGTATCCATTGCCATGAAAATCTTGTGAAAATAAGATATATTTCACCTCAAACCTCAGCCAGAATCCTCAAATTTTTAGCAAGTAAACCTTGACCTGAATGTTCATCCTGTATTATTCGTGCCACTATACTTTAAAAAAACTAAACTTTCTCCCAGTCATTCCTAGACTGACTCATCTCTAGTATGTAGCCTCTGACAGTATCTAGGCTCTGTACATGGATACGGAAGCAGGACTAGCTCAAGCATTCATCTCTTTTAGGTCTAGCCAGATATATCCAGATAAAGCAGAATAATATATCGAATTTGTTAGCAGAAGCTGCTATTGGGATCTAACCAAAGTATCCCGAGATAGCCGGCCGCAGCCAGAACTCGGCTCAGACACCTACTGTGCTCCAGCAGATGAGGTGGCTCGTCTCCGGGTCCTCTACCAGGGTCCAGAGTTTAGTGAGGAAGGCTGGGACGTTGCTGCTGTAGCTCCCGTCCATCCCGACTGATCCGGGCTTGCAGGCCGTCCGGAGGGGGAACACAGAGGCGCTCTGCGTGCGCTGTGCGCGTTCTGCCTCCGAATGCCTAGGGTCCGCCGGACGCTCCTAGTCCATCTTGTCGCCCACCGGGCTGTGCCAGTGCTGACTGAGCCTCGTGCCGCCACAGTCACTCCGCCGTATCGCCCCCTTTCCCTGGCCCTGCTGGCCGGCGTCAGCACAACAACGGGGCCCCCGGGGGCGCACAAAGCTGGGCAGCACAAAGCGGCAGATAATGGCCCTGAGTCACGCACACTTGGTACAATGGTGCATACTCACTTGTGCATGAACCTGCCAGGACGGGACTGGGTGCCGGAGCGGCTGCAGGCTGCTGAGGGCGTCGGACACGAGACCCCACATTTAACCCGAGATTCCTGCTCAGTGAGTCAGACTCTCACGAGCTCAGCCTGCGTCGGGGGGGCATTTTAGCCACCCAGGTGCCTAGCTTAAGCTGTCAGGGGCATCAGGGCCACTTTCGGTACTTCAGGGCAGTGTTTCACATCCCTGTCCTCCGGGAAACCCCCCTGGACAGTCTACGTTTTTGCTACCTCTCAGCGCACGTGGACCAGGTATTAGGTGTTCCTGATTGGCTGGGAGCTGGGAGGGAGCAAAAACGTGGACCGTCCAAGGTTCCCTGAGGACTAGGATGAGAAACACTGATGTAGAGCTTATACACCTTACAAAGGTAGTAGGTTCGAGTCTCAGAAGGGGCGCTTCTGCTGTATTGTTTAGAAAGGGAGCCAGAATTAGAACAAAACTGTCTGCTGTGTAAATGGAGACAAACCTGCAATTTCCTTACTTTGCTAAAAAATGAACTGTAAGAGAATCACGTTGGCAATAACTCTGAATGTGATGAGGTCTACAGACTTCTCCTCCCTCAAGCTGCCGTATTAGTCAAGGCGGGGGGGGGGGGCTGACTGTGCACATATGCGGACAATTCATTCCAATTTCAGGTCATACTTTACCCTAATCGAAAATTAATGATTATTAATAATTAAACCAAGGCACATTTCATCACACTTCAATGAAGTATAAGAATTACATCAACCAAAGACAAGGAAAGAAGGAAATTTATTTGCATAGTGCAAAAACACAGTAGCAATCATAATTAAATCTGCTTTTGTGCATAGATTAAGATTAAGAAGCTTCCTTGTCAGCACCAGTGGCTGACTATAGATTATGGTACAAACTGCAGTCAACACCAAACACTGTTTGACTACAGACTACAGTGCAAAATAAAGTCAACACAAGTGTCTGACTACAGATTACAGTACATTCTGCAGTCAACACCAAACACTGTTCAGCTATAAACTGCAGAGGATCATGCAATCAACAGTGAAATTATTTAATTGTAGTTTACAGAACAGCATGAATCCATTAGTAAACAGTGTTTCACCACACAATAAAATATGATTTACATTTAGTTAAATTAAATTTTCTATATAAATTCCAGTATCAAATGAAGTCTCTTATGGTTACCAAAGTTTGTAGTTTTTATTTGTACTGTGGTTGAAGGGCTTCTGCAAGATGCTAGCTGGGCTGGCAACCAATGATCTGAAGTAAGCCTTCATTTTGGGGTCATCCTTCATGTCACTTGATCACTGTACAAGTCCAGGGGTGTGGCTCCTTGCATGTCTTTAGTGTGTATCTCCACAGGTGTGGACACTTGGTGCAGAAGGTCTGCACCACACCCTGGGTCACCATGCAGTAGCAGTGGATCTCCCTCAGGTGGGGGCAACTGGAGGCCAGGCCCACCAGCGCCAGGTCCAGCTCTGCGGACGAGGTGGTCTGCAGCACGAGCTTCTCCAGGGTTGTGCCGTAGCTGGCGGCCACGAAGTTGACCTCGTTCACCAGGTAGGTGTAGGTAAGCAGCTCCAGGTCACATATGGGCATGCTTGGCTGTAGAATCTTCAGGAACTTCTTGGCGGGCAGAGTGTGGTTGAGGATAATGTTTACCGACAGGGAGGGGTGTCTCTTGTGCAAGACCTCCCAGAATCCATTGGAAATAGCCGGCACATACTTGTCAGACCGCTCGCAATACAGCTCCAGAAGCTTGAACGGAGCTCTTCCAGGCAAGAGTAACTCACTGAGGACCTTCTCTGACAGACTGGCATAGAAAGCCCCCAGGACCTGGACCTTGGGGCAGGACACCAACAGCTGCTGGATCGTGTTCACAGTCACGTTGCACACCAAAGCCTGATTGTTCATGTAGATCCTCCGCAGGTCAGGGCTTCGCCGGGCGATGTTCCTGATCAGCTGGTCGCTCAGAGTGAACGGCATGTCCCTGAAATCAACCTCCCTGAGTGACAGGCCACTGGCCTCGTTAAGCAGCACGGCTTCTATGCCACGGAGAATGTCTTCGCCGGAGTAGAACAGGGGAAAGTCACCCGTGCAGGATACGCTCAGTTTCTGGAGACGGTTGCTCTGGTCTGTTGCCTGGTTCAGCACCCGCAGCGCCATCTCCCGGTTCGCCACATCCTTCAGTTGACAGACGATGATTTTCAGGCCCTTGACCATCCCCAGCAGGTGGCAGAAATGCTGAAGGGCGTGGTCTTCATCTCCAGTCTCACATCTGCTGAAATAAAGAAGGTATGAAATAACCAAAGACGAAATCGTTAAGGTGAGCTGATATTCTCTAGAATTTTTGTTTCACAACCACTCCTTGGAGGCCCCCAGACAGTCCACATTTCTTGGAGCTAGGAGGGAGCAAAAATGTGGACTGTCTGGCAGAATACTGGGAGGGAGCAAAAATGTGGACTCATGGTTGAGTTGGGAAATATTTCTGTAGATTTCCCTGTAGTTTGGAATTACCTGAGTGAATGATTGAATGAAAGAATAAAATTTATTGGCCATATAAGTTCATTCTTAGCAGAAATTTGTCTTGGCATAGTGCACAGTACAACTACAGGCGATGTCAAGCGTGTGGTTCAGGGGGCTGAACTGCTGTCCCTCTAATCTGAAGGTTGCTGGTTCAAGCCCAGCCTCATTAGAATAGGCATGTTTGTGGGTCAGTTTGCCAGAGGATCAATTAAGTATCATTATACATGAACCGTGAAACATCTCAGAATTAGCATAAAATAGTAAGTAAGATAAAACAGGTGAACATACAGCGCTACACCCCAGCGGCTTTGGGCCACTATTATGTACGTATGTGGCTGTTAGACAAGTTTTAACACACTTTCCTCTTTATTTTAAAATTCACGTCTCTACACAATTAAACTCATAGAAAACCTGTGTAGCAAGATTTTTGTAAGTAATGTTTTATGGGGGCTGGGGGCCTGGCTGGGTGGAACAGCGGGTAGCACTGTTGCCTCACACCACCAGGAGTTAGGGATTTGAGTCCCGCCTTTGCTGAATACCTGAATATGTTCTTTCTCTGTCAGGGTATGTCGCATTCCTTCTGCAGGCCAAATATGCAGTTGGGCTAACTGGCATCTGTAAATTGTCCTGTGAGTGTGTATGTGCCTTGTGATGGACTGGAATCCCAACCAGACTGTACCCTATGCCGGCTGGGATATGGCTTTAGGCTTTCTGTGGTTAGTCATTAAAAGATGGATGGTTTTTGTGCAAGCAGTACTTTTTAAAACAGACTTTTAAAATACATATACAAATTTGTTAAGCCCCTAAAATATACCAAAAACAGATATTAACTATGAATGTAGTATACCTGGCCCAGTGTGTACACAGAACAGAAATTAAAATGACATTATTTTGAATTTATCGGTTGTTTTTTTTCATTTTTGTCTTCTTAAAAATAGTAAAATACGATTTTCATAAAAGGTAGTTTATAAATATCTGCCAATGTACAAGACATACAGTTAATAGCAAATTCACTAACCTGACTTCGGTGTAATACCAGACAGAAGGGTAGTTCATCGCTTGGGCCCATGGCTTACAGACTAAGGAAGAGTTGTACCTGTCCCTTAACGGGAGGTAGGAGAATATGTTGGCGAGTACTTCTTCAGGAAACTTCATTTCACAGCCGAAACGGAGTGTTTTGGTCATTTCGCACCGCAGGGACATTTTTCACGATTCAGGAATTTCTGTCACTTCTCCACCGCAGGAACTCTGCCCGATTGTAAGTCGACACCAGGATCTCGGAACCAGAACCTCTAATTAGGTGCTAAAACTTCGGTGGGAAAGCATCTATTAGTATAACTGCGACTAAATACGTCTAAGTACCAAGTCATGCGAAAACAATTCCGCATCTCTTTGTAATGTATTAACAAGTCTGACCGGTTCATGGCAACCTTCGGAATAACATCTGTAGTGACTATGTATACATCAGCCACCGTGTGCATTAAAACAAATGAGCTGTAAAACGTTCAGTACCTATATCAAATTCATTGTAACAATGTATATCAAAATGAAAGTTTTTCCTTTTACGTCAGTAAGAAAATGTTGTCCGTTAACCAATCAGAAGCCGCAGCGAGTCTTCGTACGAACCACGTGATATGTACAAAGTTCATTTTGTCCAATCGAATCTCTTCTAACTAGCCTACAGAACTTATGCATGTTCAGTAATAAGTTGAGTGCTGTTTATTGACACAAATGTGTATGGTAAGTAAGTCACATAATAAAACGATAAAAATCTCGTACCAGGGGGCTTTGAATGATGGTTGCATTAGAGAAACGACCGCTGACTACTAAAATTAGCTAATTAACTTAGAGTGTTACTTAGAGGGTGTGAAGGTTAGTGAAAAAAAATCTTGACAAAAACATGTTTAACGGAGAAAACTACGCCCAGTTCGTAAGAAGGCTGCTTTTAATATCTGAAGCCTGGTTCAGAGGAAAACTTACTTTTTACAGTGTTGTCTCATGACGTGTCTTAGGACGGCTCGGTGCATTTTGTGTAGTTTTAGTATCGTAAGGTGAAATTAGTGACGCCTGAGATTGGAGCCGCGAGTGTGGCCGTATGGCGGCGGAGCTGGGTGACAGCGGGGACCTGCGCCTTAACCCGCCACCTTAACCCGCCACCTGGGTGCTTCGCTCTCCGAGATGTTCGCGTCGGCCCTTCACCCGGTTTCCTGTGCTTAAGACGGGCTACTCCGGATACCTATATGTTTGTGGGTTAACGAAAAGCAGCTGTGTGTAAAGTTACTGTTATATTTTTTTAATACGCATATTCTCGAAATGTCGATGTAGGATTTTATTGTACTGCTGTTTCTTTTATTTCAAGTACGCCGATTGAAACGCTCTTGTACTGTACGTATCACACAACAAACATTGTGTTTGTTTCCTGATTAGAACCCTGTTTGCTTTCGTTTTGTCATAAAGACATGTGCATCTATTAGAAATTTGTAACTGAAACTGTTTTGGTTAGTATTAGAGGAAGCTTTGGTCTGGGAAATAAGTAAAACGCTGAGGATATGTAAGTTTGGCGGAAAGATGTTAGGGAGTTACTCAAGGGTAAAAAGAATGTTGCAAGAGTGGTATAAATACCTGACAACGAGTTTAGAAGTTCTTTTTGTCTGGGTTGAGTTTATATATATATATATATGTTTAGGTTTATAGGTTAGGTTTATATATATATATATATATATATATATATATATATATATATATAGCTTAATGTTTTTCAGCTGGGGTTCTTCATGCAGCTGTAAGAACGACTGTGGCAGCTAAGGTCACCTGACAGTGATGCTCAGACGATGGAAACACCTGAAGGAAAGGTAACGACAAAGCTTCAGGACTGTAGACGGTCGGCGGTACAATAAGAGGGGTTACATGAAAGATTTTTCAATTGAATGTTCATTTTTAATAGCCTGTGCTCTTGTTTCAGAAAATGAGCTCCAAGAGCGTGGATGGCATGTGGTTGGGGTGCGTGTTCCTCTTCGTGAAGTCTGCTTGCCCAAAGGTGAACTTGCCGGCGTTGTACATGGATCCACAGAAGAAATATAGTGTTTTCAAAATCATCAAGCTGACGCTCTCAGGTGGGTAGCAGAAAGACTGACAGTCTGATACCACTGATGTAAACCACAACAGTGCAGTGCTACACTTTATGCAATGTAGTCTTCTGATTTAAGATTGATAGTTGCACAGGTGTAGATTTCTTTGAATCACTCTTGCTTTTAAATACCTTCTACTCCTATATGGATTGCTGCAGAACATGTAGCGATGTTTCAGTGATTTATTTTGGTATGTATGTTAGTCACACCGGTGCCACAGTGATTAACGATGCAGACTCATAACCCACCAGTCATCTGGCCACATGTATGGCTTTTGAACCAAGGTGCTTAAAACTATGTCCGTGTAGAAATACAGAAATACGTTGTACAGTTACTTTGAACAAAAGAATGTTAGTAAGTACAATGCCTGCGTCCCCAATGCGAAATACAGCAAATCTCATAATGAGCTTTTTGAAGTATACTCTGATACCCTGTGAAAGATTGATGTTGGGGTGCTGTGGAAGTATTTTAGTTCAGTTCCACCAGCAGGATTATATTTGACAGAGCTGTGAGGTTCATATGAAACTGCTGAATTACTCTGTCCGGTAGGTGGATCCACTCAGTAATTAGGTTAAAGGTTTTAAGAGCAATGAAGCACCACGCTAATGGAAATGTAGTTCCCTTGGACGAAGTCTGGGACACTGGCTGTATTAGATGGGTCACATATCTCTGTACCTGGAGTTGCTCCCCTTCTAGGTAGCCAGAAGTTGGCAGAAATTCATTAATTCCTGGAATGCTGCAGTTTTACTATAATATGTTAAATTGTGCAGTAGATTTTTAAATGGTTGGAATTTCAAAATGTGGAGGTGCATGTTTTCTTTGAGATAAATTCACTTTGAATGGCGACTGAAGTTTTGGCATCATAGCGACGTCGTTAAGATGTTCTTTATGATGTTCACCATGTTTTGTACTAAACTGTAAATTCACTGGGTCTAGCATCGCCATCTTGTTTGAGGCATGGTGGTGGGACTTTTCCTCCAGTTTCCTTGGCCTTTTCATTGTCAATTGTTATGAGTGTGGTTGGTCATCCTTGCCTGTAGGTGGTGCTGATCGGCATTGATTGTTAATTTAATGTGTACCAAACCAGACCTCTCAGCTAAAGTAGTGCAGTTTTGACTTTTGATTACTGTTTAAAGTGCAGGATGCTGATCTGTTTTCTTACGCTTCTCTGCTACAGACACTGCTGGGGGTCTCCAAGGATACGAGATCCTCAAGATGCATGATGCAGACCCTCTCCTGGGCATTGAGCTGAAATTTATGAACAAGGCCACATGCCGGCAGTTCCTGGAGAGCTACGCCACTGCCGCCGTCAGCCAGGCTTTCATGCAGCACACTCTGCGGATCCTCTCTGTCTCAGAGGACTTTAGAGTGGAGACTCAACTCAAGGCTGGGGAGAACGTCCTGGATCTGTGTCTTACCAACCAGGATCTCTGCCTCTCCTACATTCACTCCTTACAGGTGAGGGGACAGAGCTGTCATCTGGCTAGCAATCCACAGGTAATCCGCAGGCCAAATGCAAGCCTGGGAACCATTGTGTTGATGTGTAACGTAATAGGTAAAGAGTCATACTAAGTGCAGCAGTTTTAACGCAATCTGTAGAAGTAACTGCTATTAAATCTCTCTTGAAAGACAATTCCACTGAGGGTGTAGTGTGTGTCCTGTTCCACTGCGCTGAGTGAGGGTGTAGTGTGTGTCCTGTTCCACTGCACTGAGTGAGGGTGTAGTGTGTGTCCTGTTCCACTGCGCTGAGTGAGGGTGTAGTGTGTGTCCTGTTCCACTGCAACTGAGTGAGGGTGTAGTGTGTGTCCTATCCACTGCGCTGAGTGATGGTGTAGTGTGCGTCATGTTCCACTGCGCTGAGTGAGCGTGGAATGTGTGTCCTGTTCCACTGCGCTGAGTGAGGGTGTAGTGTGCGTCCTTTTCCACTGTGCTGAGTGAGGGTGTAGTGTGTGTCCTGTTCCACTGCTTTGAGTGATGATGTAGTGTGTGTCCTATCCACTGCGCTGAGTGATGGTGTAGCGTGCGTCCTGCTCCACTGCGCTGAGTGATGGTGTAGCGTGCGTCCTGCTCCACTGCGCTGAGTGAGGGTGTAGTGTGTGTCCTGTTCCACTGCGCTGAGTGATGGTGTAGTGTGCGTCCTGCTCCACTGCGCTGAGTGAGGGTGTAGTGTGCGTC
>JABFEB020000020.1:21637277-21652910 GCA_019775895.2 Stomatorhinus ivindoensis | reverse complement strand
GGACCCCCCCCCCCCCCCCCCTCACCCTCTTTGGCATTGTGACTCCGGCTCACACCAGCAGGTGGCGACGTTGTTGCTCGTTTGAACAGCAAAACCGGCACACATCAAAACGTGTGCCAACGCAAAAACAGGAACTGCGATAGATTTTCACAGGGTGCAGCCTGAGGAAGGCAGTTTATAATGGGGGTGTTGGCGCATGCGTTATGTAGAGGCCTTCGAGTGATGGATGGATGGATGAATGGACGGATGGATGACAGGACATGAGAGAGACTAACATTTCAGAGCAGCTGGTTCAGCCACGCAGCATTTATAAAAAATAAGCAGAGTAAAGGGCAGTCTTTGTGTTCCCAGTTCTAGAACTTTCTCTCTTGCTACCCTCACACACACACACACACACACACACACACAAAAAGTTCCTGAGGCGTAGTGGCTGGTGGAAAAGTGAAATGTTTCCAGCTTCCTCAGGCACCATCACAGTGTCAGTGGCAATTTCATTCGTTGCTGGTCACCTTAGTTAACTTTATAATGTATTTTTAAAGCAGAAATATTTTTTATATTCTACAGGCCTGTTTTAGTGTCTTGTACAGTATCCTGCTATAGTAATGAAAAGGGTGTGTGGATAGATGTATGTGTGGAGCCAGATTGCAGCATCCACCCAGTACGGTATACGGTCCACATACTCTCCTTCGGGGGGGGTACCTCTGAGGGGGGGTCACTGGGTTGGAGCACAGGGGCTGTGGAGGAACTGCACCAAGGGCAGTTCCAGGATTTTTTTAAGGAGATGGACAGTACAGATGCACCAGCCTTATCCTGTTCACACGGGGGTGTTTTTTACAGAGCGTCTTCTTATCAGACGATTGACTGCAGCAGTCCCATGTTCTACTCTGTAATCCCAGCTAGCTCTCTGGGGCCTCTCATATGGGTGGAAGCATTATATACCGCAGACATAAGCCACACCTTTTCATTGGATGAACTCGTTTGACTGACATAATGAGCTCCACCCCTTAAGAGAGTCATCAGGCTATACTTTACTATTACAGCCCTTTGCTCCCTGAACCTTACTGTCCTGTCTGACCAGAGCTTCACCCGACTAATGTCTCTGTCTGGGATGTGCGCCAGCCTCTCTCTGGGATTTAACCAGTTCTACTTTATTTTTAATTTCTGGTGCTAACCTTTCCCCTCTCTCTTCGTCTTCTCTCTTTCTCCCGCTGTCTCTCTCCTTCTTTCCCTCCATTTCCTTCTGTTCTTTTCTCCGCTGCAGAACCGCATGCACGAGTCTCTTATGCTCTTCGATTCCATCTGTAACAACAAATTCTTCATTGACACTTCCATCATTCTCTTCCTCAACAAGAAAGACCTGTTCGGTGAAAAGATCAAGAAGTCTCCCCTGAGCATCTGTTTTCCTGAGTACACAGGTGAGTGAGACAGCGAGCCGGGGCCTCTAGGCGCCCCCGTACGAAAATCGCCGCGGGGTACAGAGGCGGGGGCCACCCACAGCCACTTCCATCTTTCCATCCCCAGTGAAAATGCAAATACACTCATGAAGGCTTTGAAGAATGTTCCGGAAGGGGGTGCTTTGCACTGGCCTGCTTCCTATTGCTGCGGAGGGGAACGCAGTCACCCAGCTCGCCCTGCTCCTCCACCCGGCCTGCCAAGGAGCAGGCTGATAGGATGTTCCCTGATTGGCTAGTCTAGCCAGTGCATTATGGGTAGTGACCCGGAGATTGTGTCGTAGTCGGGGGGGAGGCATGGCGAAGGCAGGACGGACTGGAGTCCAGGCCACACATGTTCCCAGGGAGGACGGGGTGCCGCAGGGTGGGGTGGGGTGCGGTGCGATGGAGGGGGGGCAGCCCAATTCAAACAGATTTGTGTCGCAGCACAAAAATGAATTTTTACATTAATGTCTTGCTATGTTGCACATCACATCTAAACATATTTTCACTTTTAATTGTACTGAAATATCTACATGTGTACTGGCGGCGTTAGAATATTTTTCTGTTTATATGACGTGCCGCAATTTAAATATTATGGCTATATATTTAATGCAGCACAACTATGAGAAACGTTTTTAGATTACAAGGTTTTCAAGATAATTGAATATTTAAGATGAACCTGTACGTACTTAACCCTGGAGCCAGGGCAGGCCAAGGACACAGCGGCCACCAGGGGGCGCCGCCACCTGATCAGCCTGTGCGAATAGGAAGGAAGATGACAAATGGGATTAATCACATTATTCTGACGACCCCTGCAAGGGTGGTGCGTTTTATTCTTTAAAGGACAGGCTGCTCCCTGCCTCGCAGTGTGACGCGGTCTGAGCAGACGGTCAGGTCTTCGGCGTCACCAGTGCAATCAGGCCCTACTCACGCCGACAGTCACATGACACCTTTACTCCCCGTAGCAGAAACGATATATACTATAATTGTGGGAAAAATTAAACATTTATGAAAGGTATTTAATGATGTTAGCAGTCATATTAATCACGTGAACCTGAATATTCAGTCATTTAGATACATTTTTATGTAATAATTAAAGAGATTGTGAAAATGTCGCGTCGGGTGGCTTGTGCTCCAGTCATTCATGCTGGGCATTTTCCAACCCCCCCCCCCCCAAGCAGAGGGAAGAATCTCTCCCACGGAAACAGGACTTAACCCCCCTCCCTTCCCTCTTTCCCTCCTTCCCTATCCAGGCCCCAACACCTACGAGGATGCAGCCGCTTACATCCAAGCACAATTCGAGAGCAAGAACCGCTCGCCCAACAAGGAGATCTACTGTCACATGACGTGCGCCACAGACACGGGCAACATCCAGGTGGTGTTTGACGCCGTCACCGACATCATCATCGCCAACAACCTGCGAGGGTGCGGCTTGTACTGACCGCCCCCCCTCCCTCGCTCAGCTTGGTTGGTTATGATTATTATTGAAAATGCAAGTTGGTAAATAATAATGATAATTTTAAGAAAGGCATACATATATAAATATATATATATAATAATGTTTTTAGTTTATCTCAAAGAGCTGCCAACAGAACGGATGTCTTATGGAAACCCAGCCCATATAGTTTTTGGACAGCTTAGGTTTTTGGTCGTCCCTGTGCCCCCCCCCCCCCGCCCCCCACTTGCAGTGTCTTCTTATTTTAACAAAACAGACATTTTATTTTACATAAAGGAAATGTGTCTTCTCTTGTGTCTTTTTTTTAATGTTTACTTGTTAATTGTATGTATATTTATTTTGCGAGTATCAGCGAAGGAACTAACCTGGGCACCTTTTGCCTGAAAATATTAGCTGATTTTGATAATGATATAATGAGAATTACAACAATGGATTCGGTCACAATGGTTTTGGTGTCAATGGTAGATGTAAAGACTCACGGTAGCAAATTCAGGTGAAGCACTGGTCCATTGGACTGGGTTTATACAGTAATCCTGTCAGTTCTGTTCAGCTATTTGATGTTTTAGGGATGAAAAAAAAAGAAAAAAAGCTTTTTTTTATTATCATTATTTTAGGGCACACACACAGGATTGCAGCATATCAGCTTGTTTAATCTTTAACTCGTGGATGGAAGTCCTCCCAAGGGACAGTTCTGTCACTCAGGCAGGCCAGCGCTCTCATTGGCTGTGTGCATTTGGAGGCGGGACCACAGCGCTCCATATCACCCCAGCTCTGTTACAAGGCGTCTTAGCCAAGTAAATTTCTCTAAGTGTCAAATCAGTGCCAACCTTCTGAAAGGTGGGTTTGGGAATAGCACTAGAAACACTAGGTTACAATAACAAGAACCTATTAATATTATTGTGCAAGAAGCGTATACTTTTAATTGTCATTAATTTATGAATTAATTTATTTATCCTCATACCCGCCCGACCTTTACGCTCCCCGACCCTCGACTTCCTACCTCCCATCATCCATCATTTCTCGTTGACTTCCTGTTTTTAGACTACAGGCTGGGCTATATGGCGTCTCCTGCAACTGATCCTGTCACTAATAGCATGACCTTTGGCCTTTGTATAAAGAAATAAACAAATAAATACTTCAAGTAGAAGACGTTGCGGAAAATGGAAAAAAAAAAAAAAATAGAAAATACAAAACTGCATAAAAAGAGAAAAAAAAACATCTCATTGGATAGAGGGAAGGTTGAGTGACAGCTGTCATGACCAGTGAAAGCGGTGCTTTGAAGACGACAGGCACTGGTCTCTGTGTGTCTTTAGAACACTAGATCTGGTCCTATAACCTTTACAAGTTGAACAAAAAATAATCATCAAGAAAAATAATAGCAATCACAATTACATAAAACCAACAGTACAATTGAATGATATTTCTTGTGCTTTGTAGCTGACAAAATTTCACCACCACCCCCCCCCCCCCCCCTTTTCTTTAAAAAGCACTCCAAGGGTCTCTCCGATTCAGTCCGGATTGTTCTCACTGATTTAACCCATGTTGATGTGTAATGAACTAAAGCGACCCCTTCGCCTGACTGCCCTGCACCGCAGCGCCTCTGTTCCGGGGTCGTCACGGTGACGGGCATCGACGCGGCTGTATAGATAGGCTTTATCCTCCTCCATTTCTGGGAATCGTTCTTTAACACCTTCCAAGTCTGCATAGAAAAGCACAGCATTCACTCACCTGTAGATTTGGAAAGATGTCTCTCCCTGCCCCCTCTAAGCCTTTATGCTCTGGAAAAGAAAAAAGGAAAATAAATAAATGAAAGAATACTGTGTGTTATTACGTATTCCAGTTAGCCTTTCTGTTCCCCACCCATTTACTTTTCGTTTTATTCCAGTGAATGCTTTCTCGTGCTGCCCCCCCCCTGCCTTTTTAGTGAATGGTTGTTCTTTCATGTGGGATGTTTGTGCTGAAAAAAAAAAACAATCGAATGTAGTGTTTACATTAAAAGCCACAGTTTTCATGACTACCACACGCAGCATGTCGACTTTTGATTGCCTCCTGGTGCCGTCGCTGGGCCGATCCTCCGCTCGCAGACCGCAGACACCCGTTAAGGCCATGGAGCTGTATGGGGGGGGGGGGGGGGGCGCCGATGGGTGTCCACCCCCCCCCACTGGCTTGCTTTCCAGTCCCACCCACGCAGCCTCATTTACTGTAAAAAAACTTTACGTTTGATCCAAAATACAGGTTTCTTTATCATTTTATGCAAAATGGTAGTTCTGTAGTGTAATATTTTGTATATTCCTTGTAACGATTGGGGACCCTTTCATTTACGCTGTCTGTGAATGACCATCATGTAACATGTATGAATATCAGCATTTTGCTCTTGGAAAGAAACGCGAATTGTAAGTAGCAGCTGAAATGCTTCTGTGTCCAAGTATATTTTTCTTAGAAGTTTAACAGGATTTATGTACAGTTTGCAAAGATGTTTTTTTTCTTCTTTCTTACGGGCCAGTTCACGCCACTGTGTCGCTTTAATGTTTTCAGGTCTCCACGTTCCACACTGCCGCCCCAGTAAGTCCTCATGTGCGTCTCACTGGGTTTTAAAAGTTACTGGCACTTTGGTTGGTGAGTGAAGCCATTTTCTGTTATAGCATGGAAAAGAAGGGGGCCTCACAGAATATTATGAGGAGGGAGGTTGGCTCTGCTGAAAAAGGGCCCAACTGCCCCCTGCTGGTGAAAGACACAAACAGCAGCAGACCTCCCTCTGGTGCGTCTGCTCCATCTCACCGTTAGAAAGGACCATCTCTGCGATTAAGCACAAACAATTTAGTGAAGCACAATTTTTTTTCGTTTAGTTCACGTGGTGCTTGTAAACATTTATCCTATGTGTTCTCGAAAATAAAAGAGATTGAATATTGATTTGAGTTATTTAGTGAATTACATAATATTCAATCAGGGCACCGGACGGTGCGACGTGGACACATCGTTCGACGGGACGCAGGCTCCAACAATAAAACTGAATTATACCTGAATGAAGACGGAGACAGGCCGCTTAAAAGTAATGAATGCGAGCCAGTGAACCGTAATGAACCGGTTTATTAACGCTGCTACCGATGTGTGTCAGCTGCAGCCAAGACGATCTGCAGACGGCAAACGCAGAAGAGGAGCCAGGCGCATGATCTGTTATATCAATCGTTTCCGAAAGGCATGAATTTACACCAAGCAATTGTTATAGACATCGAAAAAGATACTAAGCTCTCTCTGGATATTTTATGCTAATCATGGTCAGTTGGTTATTTTTTCTTATTGATTGTAGTTATGTAATTGCAAATTTATGTTGGCGGTAGATCAGCTGTGTTAATTGTCGCCAGTTTACCTGCTGATACAGTTAAGTCTGACTAACTTTTTACATTAAATAATTACTTGCAAATGATTACAAAACCAGCTCCTTCTGCACATGACGTGTATATTATCGAACGATTAAGTAACTCCATTAAAGATGCATCAACAGATGATTGCATAGTTTTCCAAAGCAGCAGTCAGCGCATCATTATGGAAGGTTTGCATGGGGGATGCTATAATGTCATCGATAGCAAATATTTACTTTTAGCGGCTGCACGGTCTACCTCCAAACTTGAAGTGTGTCTACGACCACTACCTCCAAGGTCTGAATCCCATTATGATGGATTGAGTTTGCATGCTCTTCCCGCAAGGAAATGCAGTTAACCCAGCCGGCGTCCTTGAACTGCCAGTAATGAGAAAACACGGAAATCAGCAAACACACGGATTTTTCAAATATATAAGCTCGTACGTCGCACCCGCCAGTCACGTGGTATGTGAGTCCGCTACGTTTGAACGTTTCATTAATTAGGTCGTTGAATAACATTAATGACACGATTCTGCTCCGGTAAGCCGTATATCCGAGAGTATATCCAAATACATATATATATAAATCTATTTTGATGGTTGTCTCTGCGCGGTACCCGAAAGGAAACGTGAAATAAGAGCATTCAGTGTCTAGGTTAAATACCCCCACCGCGCCCTGCCAGCGCCTGGCATCATATGCCGCGCTATTTTTTGCCCGTTAGTGCCGTCTGGCTGTAGCCTGGAAACCAGTGAGTGCATCCACAAAATTACTCCCGTTTAATGTACAAATTAAATTATGTGAAGAAACATAGTCTCTTAAGATTTTATTTTTAAAAGCTCTTTTTTAAATATTCAAACTAAACCTACTAAATCCTTTGCTCGAGAGAAAAATGCGTCCAAAAACTGATTTATTACTTTTTAATTCGATTTAAATTTCTTCTTTTTGTATCTGTGGGTGACATCTCGAATTGTGTCGGGAACCTAGACAGCGTGTATCCAGCTGTAAGTCTCTGAACTCTGAGTCCAAGAGCCCAGTGATTTATTGGGCAACACCGATGTCAATCAGTCCGGCGTGTCGCCCCGCCAGTGACAGAGGCTTCCCTGCTCTGAGAATCCCTCTTCTTCCGCATCTGCAGCAGACGGTGGCAGAGTGCAACGTAATACTGAAGCTATTATCGGGGTTAAAAATGGATTGTGTCTTGTGATCTTCAGAGTGTTATTATCACGTGAAGCGTGTGAGGGGTGGGAGGGGAATGTGGCTATTTGAAGCTCACGTTAAACATGTTTAGGAGAACACATGACTTTGTCCTGCAGTAGTTATTGACCAGACAACACCTTCTCGGTTGCTATAGATATGAACTTGAGGGCCCTATGTCACCCCTCCCTCTCCAGTGCAGAACCTCACATTTAAATGAAGGGCATTTGGTTTGTTTGTAGCAGTAACACTAAATATGACATATAGCTAAAACGTAATATCACAGGAATGAGGACAACTTGTCAAGAAAAATTTGGTATATGGCATCTGTTACATTTGTTACAATTTACAATAGCATATTCACAACTGACAACATTTTACCAATTAAAAAATCCACTAATCCATCCATCTGCAAATCACATCCTTTAGGACTTAAGATGATTCCAGGGGCCCATCACTCGGGGGCCCGAAGACATTTGTAACATGACTGGATTGGTGTGGTTTGGGGACCCAATATGACATGCTTACTGTACATGGAGCCCAAAATCTCAAGCTTTGCACCTGTCCAGGTTAAGCGCCTTGTTCAGCCAGGCATGCCAGGGTCTTACACCAGAAAGCAGCCAATTTACACTGTCTTTACACTGAATGCTGCCACGTAGGTGTCAGAGTGATCGTCTGGGGTTACATGCAGCTTTCTGTGAAGGTCATTCTTTTTAATTACATCATGTTTGATAATAAATGCGGTAGGAATGGCCTGAAATTCTAGATTCCTTACCGAAACAGAATACACGTATGCCTCCAGAAGATTTCATATGTATCTAAAGGTATTATTCTCAGTCTCAAACACAAGAGAACGTGTTTGTGTCTTAAACTGCCGGCCAGTACCATGTGCTCAACAAACACATTTTTAGATCAGCGCATGCTTTTCAGATTAACCTGATTTAAACATTAAAAGTCCATGGTGGATTTCACAGAAGGTCAGATTACAGTGGAATCTGCATCACATCGGCCTTCCTTAAATCAATTAATTACATTGGCCCCACATGCAGTAAATGTATGTTACATATCCCTATGTAATCACTATTGTCTCTTTTTCATCACAAAAGTATCTTTTATTTTCGCCAGAAACAGGCTACATGGGAAGCGATGTTAGGTAAATTTCTTAATATTACAAAAATTATGTATTAATTACAAATTAAACTGATTTATATGCTTTTTTCTTTGTGTGATGTTTCTCTTTGTCTTTCACTTCCTGTCACACACGAATTTCGGTAATATAACAATAATATCAACGATTTTTAATGAAAAATAGAGAGGTTAAGTAAAGACACCATCTCAGGTTTTTAGCTCCTATTTTGTCAGACCATTTTAATTTAGTTGGCTACTTGAGGACTAATTTAATAGGCATTTAACGAAAAGTAAATTGTTGTGATTTCTATCCATATAGAATTCTTAATAAAAATTAATGCTTTTGGAAAAATTCTGGGGGGCATCGAGTGCTGTAATTCTTGCTCTTAAGGGAAAACAACTAAGCTTATATTTTGTTGATTTTCTCGCTACATGGCATCGGTGTGTGCGGTATGGCGCCCTCTGCGGAACCAGCGATGTAACTGCAGGTGTGAACTTCACAGCATAAGTCTTTCATCTTCAAACCCTCTAAGTACGAACTCTGGTTTCAATATCTGACGGCTCAATTTCCAATTTCAGTCGTTTTCACTCTAACGTGTTATGACTTGCATACTTGTAGCTATATTTCAAGTTTTTTCATTACTTTTACCTTTAGTTTCAAAACCCATGTAACTTAAGTCACGAAAATATAATTTTCTCTTTTGCGAATATGCATAATAACACATTTTAGTGTATATTATATTTCTTTACATATATCAGTTTCATTTGGCAAACAAAGCAACAGTCATGTCATAAAATAATTCGTTATTTTAATCTCAGACTTTGACATTATTATAACCTGCAATTAATTACTGAGCATATCGATTGTAGCCTATCCAAAATATGGTGTTAGTATAAAACAAATTTGACATTTGCTTTAAAAACAAAACGGTCATGCGTCTCAAAGTCTGTTAATTTCCTGACAGCCAAAGTCACTGTGTTCCCGGAGCCGCCCCTTCTGGACTTTGATGTTATTTTGCTGCCACACTGGGGTAGACGTCCGCGAATGTCAGGCCGACTGACACCGCTGCCAAGTCGGTCTCGAATCGCGCCGTCTGGCTTGGCGGCCCCGGCTGCGTGGGGACAGCCCCCGCGGCACCATTCCAGGGCCCCCGCGGCACTCTGCTCACCTAATGGTGTTTATACGGAGAAAGCGAGGCGGGGGGCAATGCGAAATTACAGTTTCATCATTTAAACCACGTGTTTGTCACTGCATGAACTATTATTATTATTATTATTATTTTGATAAACATTTAGGGCGTCTTCAGAATCTAGCACTTAAACCCCCTTTTCTTGACGCTCCTGTAATTCATATTACAGGACGTTTTCGGTGGGCGACGTGCTTGGATCCTGGACGGCAGCTTGTTTTGCTCGCCGCTCCGTGCCCGCCTGATGCCCGCATGATGCCCGCGGGGGCGAGACGGTCACTGAGCGGCGCAGCCCGTCTGGAGCCCGGTTGTTTTATCGCTCACACACCACGAGTTTGTACGCGGGGCGCGATGACGCATTTTGGCCGCTGACACCCGAACGAGCGGCCGCTGCGTAACTGCAAACCTTTTTACCGTCTCTTTGGGAGCAGCTGAAGGGAGTCATTGACTTAATTTAGATTTAGTTTATGATTTCTAAGGTAAAGCAAACCCCGGTCAGCACCCGAGGAATAGATAACCTAGTGGATGAATGTGCGTAGAAATCTGGCAGATAGGGTGACCGCCAGTCGATGAGCGACTTTCTCTTTTTAGCTCCACTGGGCCAACTATATACTGTATGTCATTCGGAATCCCCCTCCCCCCCGGACTCTTTTCCTGTCTGATTTATTGATAGCCCGTATATATCCGCATTTAGAAAACAAACGTACTCCAGCCTGCTCGTACACAGTTTTTTTTCAGACCGCGGTGTTTTTCACACTGCGCCCTGCGCCTAAAGAGCGCTGTAAATATTTTATTTTATCGGAAATATGATCCCCGGAGCCCGTATAAAGAAACCTTGACATCCAAAAATCACAAAAAGGAGACATTTTGTCAATAGTCGTTCTCCATCTTTCTCGCTGCTGTCAGATACAAAATGAATTATGCACTCTTTTGGGACGCGCTGTTCCTTTTGTGAATACTTTGTGTTCTGGAATGGTAACTACAATTTAGGTAGGCCTATTCATTTAAATACTTCATAAAAGACATTCCAGCGATTCATCTGGGAACACGATCTGTAACTGTTTATACAATGTTAAACTTTTAGGAAACGTTTTTTCCTCTTTCGCACGAATAGCTGAAGAAATATTTCATAACAGGGACCCCTGCACATTGCAAAGGGGGAACAATGGACGCCCCGTTTACTGTGGCGTAAGCAGAACATTTTGATTATGGTAGCTGTCTAGGGCCAGTTATATTTTGGGGGTGACACAACACATCATGTCTATAATATGGTTTCGCTTAGAAAATAATGGATATTTCATTTTTATTATTTCGATATGGGGTGGCACCAATCTAATGGTGGTTCCGTATTTACCTGATCCACCGCTGCGCGTTTGTATCCATAATCAGTCGTGTTGGACTAAACGGGAGATGCAGGCGGTGACATCACCTCCCAGACGCCAATAACAAGCATTTCCGAATACATATTCGCTAATTTTATCGCGCGGGTAACGGTGGGAAGCAGCACAAGGCAAGTCCCCCAGAATGTCTATAATCATTTGATGATAAACGTGAAGCACGGGCACTGCAATACGTCATTTTACTTCAGAATGTTTTGTAGGACTTATCAAGACTGCATTCCTAAGAGAACCCATGCAACAAATATCTTTGAGAAGTTCTTTAGCTGACTAAACTAGGCAATTGAAAATCCGTTTAATGTTAACAGGATAATGAATACTAATGCAGAAAATCAATATACTCCTCTATATTTGCATAATGTTTCACCATTTTGGTTTATCAACAATGTCCATTTTTATTATATAAATTTAGCTTTTAATGTGACATGTACTTATCCTTTCAAAGAATTTAGTTTGAAGTAGTATATTTGATGTATAGGCTTGATATATATTACATATAAGCTACTAGATAAATGTTCGATATATAATGTTATTTATGGCTATATCTCTATAGCTGTATTACAATAGTTAAAGGAAAAATAATTATTGGAAGATGTGTTTTAATGTTTAAAACTCCACAATCAAGCATTCTATATCTATTCAAGAATTCAAGATTCAAGATTCTTTATTTGTCACATGCATAGTTATACAGGTATACCATGCAGTGACATGCATCCTGAACTGCTCACACTTTGTGCAAATAAAGAAAACTAGAAAATAAATGGTAAAATATACTGTAAATGAATTATAGAGAGTGCAAAACAGAAAAAAGAAAACCTATGAATTTACAGAGTGTATACAATTTTACAGGATGAAATGAAATGCTTATAGCTCGTTTAAAGTGCAGTGCGCAGTGTTCGGCACAGCAGTGTAAGGTTGAACTAGTAACCATACCACTGTGACCGGGAGAGTGGCCTGTCTTGATTGAGGAGACGAATCGCCTGTTGGCTTTTAATATAATATATAATACACAATAATTTTTTAATGCTTACTGTACCACGATATTTTAATCATAAAATGTTAAATAAACACTTCACCAAATGCATATCTATTGCCGTTGAATAATTACTCTATACTTGATTAGTTCTGTGGACACGTATCATATATATACGTGTGTGTATGTGAATGATACACGCTGACATACACACATATACATACACTAAATGTCTTAAATTACACTCATTACCATATATGGCTTGGTAATACAACCATCTTCATGTGAATGATAATAATAATAATAATAATAATAATAATAATAAAACACAGAATCTGAGAAATAACCGAAATTACAATTAAAACGCCAAAAATTAATTATGATCACAGCCTCATACTACTTCATCATCGTACAGGATGATCTCTGTCACGTGACATTTACATGGTGACGGGCTGAGCGTGCAGTCCCCGCACGCGCTTAGATCTGCGAATCCCGGTCGTATATCACGTTCTCTCTCTGCTGTGCGAGTTTCTTTCTCCTGTTTTTCCCCTATAGTCCGAAGAAAAATATCAGGGTAAATTGTCAACTGTATATTGCCCATACTGTGTGCGTGTGAGTTGTCTATCCTGCTAGGATACAGCCGTGCGTCTCGCCTCCTGGCGACACTGTCCAGGATAAATGAAGATGGATGGATAGACATGCATAATTCCTGTAGTTCAACAATCTTCTCAATTAACAGGAATTAATATTGATACAAAATGTTCATTTATAATGTACCAACTTGACATCCTGACATTTTTTCTGCTTATAACAATTTAAAACGGAATTACGTCAGGGTGATTTTATGGTCTCCTCCGCTACAAAAATAAATGCATTCCATTCGACTATGTTTGGCGCTGTTTTATTAACTATAAGAAGGTTTTATAGTTATTTAGTTGGCTGTATTAAATTTACAGCGTCCCACACTGATAAAAAGCCCGAACATCTGAAGGCACGCTTGCGCGCTTCCCTGAGCGCTGGTTAGCTGCGCGCTTGCGCACTGCGGGCCTGTAGTGGCGAGAATTGTGAATGGGGGGTGCCTTTTGGGTGTGCAGTCATAAGTCGGGCTCGGACGAGCCAGGAAGTAACTTCGAACTATGAAGAGAGACGGTTAAAGTGAGGCGAGAAGCTTTTGTTGTCAGGGGATTGAACACACGCCGCAGATCGGAGAGGAATCGTAGCCAGTAGCAAAAGCCACCCATATTGCTCGCAGTGGTCAAAATTGGCCGCAGTAGCTGGGTTTGAGACTGGGGAAAAAACAAAGCACTAGTGCATTATAGCGCAGTTTACATCGGATCATTGCTGTAGTGAGTCACTTAAAACCAGGCAACGTATACAAGAGGAAGGAAGAGAGTACAAGCGCGACCTGCGGGAGTCCAGCGTTTCTCTAGCGGCGTGACAAATAAGAAAAGGCACGAAAATTGATCAAATAATATTTAAGATGCCTCGGGTGGTCCCGGATCAGAGAAGCAAGTTCGAAAACGAGGAATTCTTCAGAAAGCTCAGCCGGGAGTGCGAGGTAAGCTGAATAAATAAATAAGTTACCAAGTGGCGGATACGAGTTGGCTAATGCGAATACTGAACAAGGTTGCTATATTGCTATTATTTATAACCAGTATATGAAGTTTAGCATTTTGTATTTTTAATGCGCACGCTCTATAACGCGAAACCGAACATTATTTAAGTCTGTTATTCTACTAGAATTATTGCTTGGGATAAACTTCCTGTTCTTAAGACGATTGTGTTTCTTTTTTAAAGTAAAGCAATATGGATTTTTTTTCCGCTCATGCTGGGTCACGTAGCGCGTTGTGACTGTCCTTGATGTTCGGGCTGTAATCGAAGCATGTGTCAGATCGTAAGTTTCTCGCGTGTCCGATCGCGTGCGTTTTGAATGGCAACCACACAGCAAAATACCACCATTTTTAATAGCATGCCGTTTTAAGATTTTGTTTTCATGATAATGTTTACTGAGCTCGCTGCTCAATAGCCTGGAAGTCAGAAGGTTATAAATCCAGCTTTTCGTACCGATTTTAATACCCTGCGAATTAATGCAAGTTTCTAATGTGGCTCATTTTATGTATTGCATCTTAAAATGTAAAGCATGTTTTTTTTTTTTATTTCTTCTTCCCCTTTTCTCCCCAGATAAAGTACACCGGTTTCCGTGACAGACCCCACGAGGAAAGACAAGCCAGGTTCCAAAATGCTTGTCGGGATGGACGCTCAGAAATTGTGAGTTTTTATCCTTTTTGGGAGATTTTTACTACACTGTCAATTAATACTAACCTCAGTCGGTAAAGTAGCATCATGTCTGAAGTATCATATTGCGAAGTATAATTACCTGGAAACTAGACAGACTAGTCACAGTGCAGGCAATAGTTTTGCCACTTTTCTTTCATAATTTAAATAAAGTAACGAAACGCCGTATGTGGGGATTGCGGAGCTTTGCAGTGGAGTCCCGCGCGTGTTCAAACGCCTTTTGTGTAAGCTAATTCCTTTTCAAGATGGTTAATTAAACTCTTCCGGATGTTTCCACTAGAACTGACTGTTAACGATACGGACGTTGAACAATGAATGGAAGCGCGGCTCTGCGCTCCGGCCGCGGCTCCTTTCTAGCGGCACCAGATAACAGCCCTTCCGCAATTCGCTGCTTATGTCTGCATTTTCAGAAGCTTCTCCTATCACACTATCTTACTGGTTTATTACACATTTCATAATATAGACTGGCTTAGTCTAAAAGGTTCTAAAGTAAGGGGTTTGTTATAGCGGCAGCCAAAATAAGACAGTGATCCTTAAATATCGCTGTTTCTGTTTTCTGGTGGCGTGAAGTTGCTCGGAATAAATCTCAACCGTGTGGGTCGCATTTTGACGACAAAACCCAAACTGCTTTGTCATACAGATGAAAACTGATTTCCAGTAGTTTAAATCTTCTGAAAGCACAATACTTAATAAAATATCAGTACCGCACTTTAAAGTGAAAGAACATAACAGGTTTATACGTTTTATGGATGTACTGTATAAGCCTTTTCCCTGTCTTCCTCTGCCCCCCACCCCTGATTTTCCCGTCTAACTAATTTAATTATAATTCCGAGCCATTTCTGAGTCTGCATGACGAACAGTCAGGGTCGCTCTCTCTGGCTCTCGCTTATTTCTCTATAGCTACATCATTCTGTTTCGGAGCTCAACGTTTATTATGATGGTGGCTTGGAAAGAAAGCAAATTTTTTTTAGCAAATAGTAAGATGGGGTTTTCTTGATAGGAGATTCTTTTTTGCTGTATGTGTGTCTGTTTCCTTCTTGAAATAATGAATTAATTATTCATTGGGGGAAAATTAACATTTGAAAACTATTTCTGCCCAGCTGTTTGTTCTGGGCTCGGGTTTTCACACCAAACCTTCCGGATTCTGTATTCTTAATGCTAGTGGAAGGTCTTGTCTAAAATAATGTATTGATTTTTGGGGGGGGGGGGGGG
>JABFEB020000020.1:21573611-21603185 GCA_019775895.2 Stomatorhinus ivindoensis | reverse complement strand
AAAAATCACCCCCCCCCCCCCCCCAAAGGTGTGTGTGTTTACTAAGACCTGGATCCTTTGCGGTGGCTGTTTCAGGGCTCCGGGGATGCCTCTGGCCTGTTTCCTTGGCAACGTGTACGCGGAGAGCGTGGATGTCTTAAGGGACGGGGCCGGGCCACTGGGCCTCAGACTCCGCCTCCTCACGGCAGGTGCTCTTAGCCTAAATCGCCACATCAGCCTCGTGCCTCCGCCTCCCTGCGCGAGTCCGCATGTTCTCTCTGCGGTTTCTTCGACAGGATGTGGGCTGGGGGTCATGGCAGATGCGAAGGTCCGCACCCTTGAGAGCAGCATCTATTTCGGAGACTCCTGTCAGGACATCCTCAGCGCTTTGGGGTCCCCACACAAGGTGTTCTACAAGTCCGAGGATAAGGTGCGCAGAAGCTGTCCTCCTGGTCCGCTGTTTCCTTCTCTCCTGATGATGTCCGTCTTGGTTTCATGACTGCGGACTTGAATCCCACCCCATTTCCTTTTCCAGATGAAGATCCATTCCCCCTCCCCACATAAGCAGGTTCCCTCCAAATGCAACGACTACTTCTTCAATTACTTCACTCTGGGAGTGGTGAGTATCAGTGCTGACATGCTGGGTTGGCCCAGGGTTGGGTGCCGCGGTGCGGTAAGAGTCAGCCATTCTCAGTTAGGGTGCTGTGTGCTGGAACTGTCAGCATGGTGGCCGGATGCTAGCATTTAGCGGCGGCGCTAGCCAGAACTGCACAGGCAGAGGCCAAATTATTTAAACCCGCAAAGCGGTGTAAGATGTCTTTGGGATGAGCCTTTAGAAGTTCAATCAAAGAGTGTAATTATGCAATTTATTGTAATTAAGGAGCAACGCGAACTTCAGGACATTGATCTCCGTGTCCCTCTGAATTGCAATGTTTGGCTGACACTTCATCTGCCATTTTAAATATGTAGATATAAATGTATGAACTAAAGGTGAAATTTAGTTCAAATTTTACTTCTAATGTATCTGTTCTTCTCACTTTTCCCTCCCCCTCACCGCTGCTCCAACTCAGGATATATTGTTCGATGCCACTACGCACCTAGTGAAGAAGTTTGTCCTCCACACCAACTTCCCCGGTCATTACAATTTCAACATGTAAGCAGCCTGGTGTCCTTGATCCTGAATGAGACTGAGTGCCTCCCTTAAAGATGGCAAAGTTGTTCACTGCAAATGCTCCTCATGCCCTGCCCTGCCCTGCCCTGCCCTGCCCTGCCCTGCCCTGCCGCCTTGTGACAGATACCACCGCTGTGATTTCAAGATCCCGCTTGTCGTGAAGACCGGTAGGTGCTCCCCTACCCGCAGACTGACTGTTTGCCCCGTCGCTGTGGCCCGTGCTTCCCTGCCTCACCTTGTGTTCTCTGGCCTCCAGAAGGTGGCGACACTCAGCCTGAAGACTGCACCCTCTCAACCTTCAGCAAGGTACCAATCCCGCGCCGTCGCCCTCCGCAGCACCTTCCGCATCCTGCCCCGTCAGGTTCACACTGGGTGTTTGCACGCTGAGGTCAGGTCTGACGCCTGTCTCGACGGTGACATTTTATTTTCAGCATTATGAAGGTGCCACTCTCAGCTGCAGTGTTTGTCCTCTGGGGGGGAGGTGGGGGGTTGGGGTGGTGTGCTGACAGCCTTTCGTTGTGTTTATTACAGTGGGATCACATTCAGCAGCTCCTGGGTCATCCTATGGAGAAGCCCGTCGTCCTCCACAGGTGAGGGCCGAATCAGTAGGTTGAATTGTCCCTGGGTACCTGCAGGTGGCGCCGTTCGCTTGCTGTGTGAACTATGGATTGTGTGGAAGCCCCTTGCCCGGTCTCCTGGCCCTCCACTTACAGCTCCTGCATTTCGGTACAAGGCGCTCTTCTCTACTGATTGGCCTCTGCCTTGCTGACGACTGTCCCCCGTGTTTTATGGAAGCCATCCAATCATATATAACTTAGGACAGGGGTGGAGAGTGGAGAGCCGGTGTGGCTGTTTGGGGACAGTGGGTCTGGACTGGAGTTGAGAACCAATGTTTTGTTATCGGCTGACTGAGAGCTCACATCCCAAACACCCCCCCCCCCTACCACCGGCCCCCCACACTGACACAGATGTATAACACTCATACATTTTGACTGGGGCTGGACCAACATTTGGCACAAGAATGGGGTTCTGACCAGAATTCCAGATGGCTTCAGACAGGAGCCAGACGGCGGACACACCATGTGCTCTGGGTTCATCCCCTCTGATGTGTGTGACCTCTGACACGCAGGTCATCGTCTGCGAACAACACCAACCCTTTTGGCTCGACCTTCTGCTTTGGCCTGCAGAGGATGATCTTTGAGGTAAGACTTCAAGATGATGCTATGCTGTGTGTGTGCTATAGGGTTCTCCAGAAGTCCAAATCCAGCATCCAGCCTGTGAGATCGATCCATCCCCCGCCCACCAAATTTGTTTAATATTTATTACAAGTGCAGATGGCCCTTAGATTGGTCTTGCTGACGGAATATGGCCCTCAGGGAATAATTAGGAACCGCTGCTGTAGTATATCGAGTTGAATCGGTACATTTAAATCATCCCTCTGGCTAATCAGCTTTGCGTGTTCAACGTGGACGTGTGTGTCTGGCTGTTTGCGGTGTTCAGCGTGGACGTGCGTGTCTGGCTGTTTGCGGTGTTCAGCGTGGACGTGCGTGTCTGGCTCTTTGCGGTGTTCAGCGTGGACGTGCGTGTCTGGCTCTTTGCGGTGTTCAGCGTGGACATGCGTGTCTGGCTGTTTGCGGTGTTCAGCATGGACATGCGTGTCTGGCTGTTTGCGGTGTTCAGCGTGTATCATTACAGTAATGTGTGATCTGTGATCTGAAAGGGCCTCCTGCTGTTTTCAGGTGATGCAGAACAAACACATCGCGTCAGTCACCCTGTACGGCAGCCCCCGGCCCAGCACCCAGGCCCGAACTGGACCCCATGCACACTGAACCTTTACTCTACCCCCCCCCCCACATTTACACCCATCCTGCCCCCTCTGAGCTCCGTCCAGATCTAGAGGAACATCACAACAGTACAGTGTGCCTTGATTCCCACCGTCGCGAGAATTTTTCCGCAAGTCGCCCCGGTTTTTCCGTTCTGTGCCCCCCCAAGGGGTGCTAACAATCTACAGGCAGCCTTTGACCTTTGGGATCACCCAGAGGTCACCTTCCCCCTCGTCCTCAGCCCACTAAGCCAGGTACACCAGTGCTGAGTCTCTGTGACCAGTACGCCTCTCCCGCCGTCCTCACATCATCCGTCCCCTTTCACCCGTTGCATGTCCATTGTCCACAGGAATGGTGGATGTGTGTGATGTAAAGCATGCTTCTATCTGTAGGAAGTGGCGTTATTTCTGATGCAGTTGCGTGAGTCTTGCTCCCTTCGGACAGGGGCAGCTTCGATCTCGCGCGAGCTGGGCGTACATGCGGCACGTCGCGTGCCGAGTGACTCGCGTTCGCTAACACAGGGTGCGGATCTGCTCGTTCTAAAAGACATTGTTTAATGTTTAGTGACTATAAGCACAAGTCCCCCCTCCCCACATGGTGTCATCAGAGACAGGACTCTGTATAGCTCTGTCCCCGACGCCCTCCCCTCACCTACTACCCTGTAGGTACATTTTCCTTTCCTTCAGTGTAGTGGTTTTAACATTTGCACTAAAATATACACGTTATGTATTTGATGAGTCTTATTTCCTCTGAGGAATTTGTGTTTCCATGAAATAGGAAATGGGTTACATTATAACAGCGCCCCCCCCCACGGCCTTCACTTTTTAAAGCTAAAATCAGAAATAAAGGCATCATCAGACTATTCTAACGTGAAGGTTTTTTTTTCTTCCATGTTTTTGTTTTTGGGCTTTTAAATAAATAACATTCCCATTGATTCTTTCAGAAACTGCACATAATGTCCCCCAACCATATTTAATCTTAACTCATTCATTTATACCGAGTACTTTGTTCTCCTCGTGATTAAAAAATGTCTAATTTTTATTATTATTATTATTGAAATGTTCTTGTCATTGACGAAATGTTCAAATAGTTTTTGCATAATGCTTTTAAAAGGGTTTTTTAATGGAACGTGAGTGTGACCTCGTTCTGTTTTCTGTTGGGATGTTCTGCCAGTGGAAGGCTGGCGTGATTCGGCACAGCGACATGTACAGATCTGTAAATATGACGTCCACTACCTTTTTCGTCATTTTAAAGCAAAAATTTTTTAAAAGGTTTTACGACGTAACCCTGCGTTGCGTAAAACGCAGAAGATAGAGATATGGACTCCTCAGCCAGGGTCTGTCTCCAGGGGTGTCCGTTTGGGATGGGGGCCAGCCCCTAGTGCCATAGAGCGGCACTCGGCCTGGTCTGTCTGGGGCGGCCTGCTCTAATCCAAGCCGCAGCCCCCCCAGGACCAGCCTCGAGTGCACCTACCCCCGGGATAGTGTTCCCGCATCCGTGGAACCTTTTCCCATGAACCCCCGTCTCTTTGGCTTTTCAGTGTTCAGAGTTTCCCCGATTCCACTGCTTGCCGTTACTGTTTTTTTTTATTTTTATTTTAATTTAATTTGTTTTGAAGGTTGCAATGGAAGGCTGTACTGTAGTACTGGCTGTGCTTACTGCGGAAAAAAATAATGGGGAAAAAACTTATGCCCAGCTTGTGTTGACATTCGTTTAACAGAAATAGTGAAATGCATTACATATGATGAGCATGAACTGTCAACATGTGCGCCTGTGAAGTGCATTTCTCCACAAGACAGACGAACGAATCTTTCGCAAAAGAGAACAAGAAGGACAGGGGGTTGTGCCAAAGTCTTTAAGGGCTGCTGGGTAGGAAAGGCCACTTTCAGCTCCAGACCAGCCACTTCGTTCTAGATTCAGGAATTCTTCTGGCTTACATATCGACTTGCATCTCTACTTAAATTTCTCTGCTTCAAAAAGTTATGCTGTCAGCGTTTGGGGATTATTGTGTCTCCCTTTCCAACACCTTAGCTGCTTTTCTAGGGTGTGTGAATAATTAAAAGGATCCTTTCCATGGGCTGGTCCTGTGTGACCACAGCTTCTGGAATCTTCCAGCAGCATCACTGTGGAACTGTCACATGGTCATCGCAGTGACAGTCTCTGTGTAACCAAATGTCGCCGTAGTTTCCCATCAACAGCCTTCAGGTGATTGGCTTATAAGACAATTCAGGAGTGAAATGAAAGCTCACCTTTCATCGGGTGGGTAGGTTTCCTCTCCCCTGGATTTTTGCTCTCTTTTGCCTCAGGATAGACTTGCCCCTAAGATTGTAACTGGGAGACGGCAGTGCTGCCTGTCTAACCCAGAGCAAAGTTTTATGTAAACGTATATTCTCTCTAATGTATGTACTCTCCCTTGCAAGCATAATTATTTTGTGGATTAAGTACATTTTAACCCATTTCTGGAAATGGGGCTAGCCTTGATTAAAATGATGAATTAAATTTATGGATTGTTGTGTTTTATATTTTTTACATTTTTACTCGTGTATAACAGGACCTCTCGAACCAATCCAACAGTCCCATGTTCTTGCGCTCTCCCAGTTCCCCGAGAGTTGGGAGGGAACAAAAACATGGACCGCTGGAGGTGCCTGTGGACTGGTTTGAGAAACGCTGCAGTAGATTGCCGGCTGTCTGTACAGCACCAGCCGTCAAGAGCGGCATTCGCGCCGGGCCCTCCAGAGAGCATGTCCCAGGCAAGAAATACTGCCGGGTCAAATTTGCACCAGTCGAAATGAAGTCCGCACTGTCACTGCGTTGCCGGAGCATGGTACTACCTGATCTGTGGTAGCCGCTATATCTGCAGTTCTTAAGAACGGCTCATTCGTTTTTGCTGATAATCCTGTTCATTCAATGCCGTAATAAATGTGTAAAACACATGAACTGTGAAATCTATCTGTCTGTCAGGTCTAAGAAATGCATGTTTCAAAATGGAGGCTTTTGCTGTTTTTTTTTTTCTCTTCCTTTTCCTCATAGACTAACCATCTTTAAAAAGTGACCACAAGATCTTAAAAATACATTTTGAAAGAGATTGGTGTGCAGCTGCAGACTCGGTAGGCTGTGGTCACTCGTGATTTATTGTTTACATGTAAAGACGCGGCATCAGCGTGGGTGTATTCAGCCTGCACTGCATGCTGGCGGGGGCCACAGCCCATTCACACTGCCAGTGGTGCAGCTTTATAAACACTTATTTTAAGGTAGTCCTTCTTACACAGGTAGTCTCAGAATTTGCGCTGCCATGTGGTGATTTGTAACTGCCAAGCTCAATGATAATGATAATGAACGATAGTGGTGTGATAATGCTGTTTGGGTTGGTCTGTGGTGGACTGACGTCTTCAGTGTCTCACGAACGCCTGTAGCGAGTGGTCTTGGTCCGAGGGGGTGCCCCCCAAATTCCCCCTCCACCTGAAGGGCCTTGTGGGCTGCGATGGCCGTGTGTGGCACCGCAGCCGGGGGTCGTGCAGGAGACGCCACATGAGCCATATCTGCGGGACCGTCAGGCCGTGCACCACCATCAGCTCCCTGTAGAAGCAGGGATCAAAGACGTGCAGGTGGGGGGCTGCTGATGGCCGCACGATGCCGAAGGTCCGGAAGCCGTCGTGCCGGACGGGCCGGAGGCCGAGCCGGCGCAAGCACATGCCCAGGAAAACGTCGTCGATGGGAAACAGCTCCACCTGCTGGCAGGCCAGGTGGAGCCGGCGCGCCGTGAAACCCGACATGACAAAGCCGCCGCCCCCCGCATATGAGGGATAGACGCCCAGGCCGTACATGAGCTCGGGGATGAAGTACTTGCTGGCTTTGCTGCGGATTGGTCGGGCGTGGACGATGATGTCGCCGATGAAGAGGTCCTTGCCGGACTCCTGCCCCAGCAGCATCTCCAGGATGTTCTCCACGTTGACGTAGACGTCGGCATCGCCTTTGAAGATGAACCGGACGCCCGGGCAGCGCCGGTCCACCCACTGGAGGAAGTGCGTCTCCTTCAGGGTAAGGTTGAAGAAGGTGTCCTCGAAATCCCAAAGCAGAATGTCCCCGAACGACTGGCTCTCGTAAGCCAGCAGCCGGTCCCACATCGGGAGCTGGGTCCGGTTCTGGGGCACGCCGAGCAGGAAGACGGTCCGCACCTGCGGCCCACCTGGAGAGGCACGCTCTCGGCCCCAGGTACGCCTCACCACCTGCCGTTTATCGAAGTCGGCCGCTTGTGACTTGACAGCGATGAGCAGAAAGGGCGCCCCCCCGTCCGGGCCCCTTGAGCACTTCCCCGGCTGGTCGATCAGAAGCCTGAATTGCCGACAGTCTTTGTTCCGCAGGTACTGCTGGAAGTCAAAAGGCGGGTGTGTCGCTGCAGGTGAAGCAGTAGGGGGCTCCTTCTTCCTTGTGCTTCCCCTGGGCCGGACGGCAGCCGGTGCTCGGGACTGAGTTTGGCAGGTGGCCCGATCGGTGAGCCTGCTGGGACCTCTTATCGATGTCCGTCTCTCATGCGCGGCTGGGGGGCTGGTGAGGCTCTCTGTTAGAGGCCAAGGGTTCCGCACGTTCCGGAGGCCGTACCAGGAATACAGCACCAGACAGAGCAGCAGGAGCAGCAGGAGCAGGATCACAGTGCACAGCACACCCCCCTTCAGGTGGAACCTCCTCATCGTTCAAAGGTCAGTCTGGGTCCTGCTTTAAAACTCCAAACCTCCCGACGTTAAACATGCACCTTCAAGTGGATTTATCCAGTGAGGACCTTTTAAGTCCGGCTCATATTCATCTCACTAGCATAACCCAAAGAATCCCTGGAGACAGAAATATTACAGAACAGTTGTGTGTTCAGCATGAAAAATCCTTTTCACCTCAAATTCACTTTCTTTTTTTTGTTTTTTTTTGCCTGTGTTGGATGATGTTAACAGACTCGTCTGTGGTGTTTGGGCTGGTGCTTGTCCCCTTAAAGGGAAGTCTTCCGTCAGATGTCCACAGGCAGGCCTGATTTTAGCCTGGGAAACACCAGTGGGTCAGAGTCCTTTTTTTTTGTCTGTGATGCATACATCTACACTCACCGGCTCCTCCGCAAGATGACTTTTCTACACTTACTTGACATTCTTTGTAAATGCACGTCTTGATTCGCAAACATTACTGATATGATGCCATATCATATGATCTCATACCATTTTCTGCGCAAGTAAATAGTGTAACATTTTTTAAATGCCCGACAATTTCAGCAACTCCCCGGTGGTCGTGTTCTCATTTCCTCAGATCTTGTTAAAGCAGAACACGGCGGCTCCAGGTAAACGTGTCAGGTTAGTATCAGTATTACTGTTCATTACTTTTACATTTAAAAAGGATTGGAAAGTCTCCACATGGTTCATACGTACTCAGCTGAAAACGCAGTGGTACATCTGTGCGCAAGTTCTGGTTAAACATGTCCATGTGTCTATATTCGTCCATTCACGAAAATTAACGAAGATTTCATAAAGAACTATTTGGGCGATGATCAGAGCATATGAATCTTATATTTCATATGTTACTCAAACTATTAAACTTGCTCAAATCTACAGACTAATTCACACTCAGTCTTTCACCCCTGCCAAATACGTGCTGGGACGCTGGTCTTCTGTTTTCCATTAGTGACCGCCGACAACAGCCATAGTATAGCCGAGAATCTCCAAAAATGCCTAGAGATTTAAGGAGATGGTGCAGTTCAGCAGCCGAAATCTGCCTGAATGCTTTTAGCGATATACTTGAAACGACACCTTTTAAGTGTGAAGGTTAAGGCAGTGAAACCAAGATCGAGGCTCGTTCTGGCACTAAATCCGTCGTGCATTAAAAACCTTCCGTGCAGTCGCTTATTGCCGGGATATACTCAGTTTCATTAAACATAATTGCTAGCACCAAGCCATATAAATCGTCGCAGGCATTCGTTACGCTTACCGCATTGAAAACGGCGAGTCTCACACGCAAACGCGGCACAGCTGCCAACATCTGGATCGGATTGAAACCGCTTTTTTGAACGAGCCTTTAAAAAATGTAAAAACTGAAGTAACAATTATACTTGCACAACTACCTGATGCGTTTGCGACCACTTCGTCTCCCCCTGTAACTTAAGAGAAGGCGTGTTCGCCTGCGCCCCTTTCCAGCCAGAATCCCTGCGAAGCCAGATGCCAGCGAGGCAACCGGACACTTACGTGCAGGCGATTGGGCGCCTAGTTATGGGGTTTGGGCTGCGCAGCTTTGCATCGTTTTATAAGCTGCGATAACTGTTCCCGGATCGGGAAGCACACCATAAATCATGTCGCCGTTAACGCGCCACTCATTACTTGTACAGAATTTCCATCCTCGTCGTCGTGTAGACGTGTGCTTTAAACAGTCGAATTAACAGTAGTTCAACCCTGGTATTATTAGTACGAAACAGGAGGAAAAACTCATTTAGCCGCCCAACTAGGATTTCACCGTTAGTCTATATTAATTTGTCCAATATACTCGTTAAATCATCCATATAAATGAAAATTACACCAATATTTTAACAATTAATCTTTACTCAGTATGTGAATATTCCAATTTCCAAGACCCAAAGTGAGAAAGTCGTGACATAAGATTTTGTTACTAAATTCAAATGAATATTATATATCACATAAATATGTATATACACAGACAGGATTACTGTTTATAAGCTTTGAAAAGAACCACCATTGATGTTCCAGCACGCGACGGCTGATCAGTGTCGTTTCTCTGCAGCGTGTTCATGATGACTGAGTCATTGTCACTCCCCTAAGCTGCCTACATGTCCTCCTGTGGACCTGCACCAGCTAGTCTTACCAAGACCCCTTGGCTTAAGGTAACTATCAGAGCAGCTTCCATGACCCGAATGGGACACGACCAGTGCTATTCCGGAGGTGGGGGGGGTGTCTCTCTCCTACAGCTGCCGGCGGGCTTGGCATCATTTAAGGACCAGGATCTCCACTCCCCCACGTAGGGATTTCCGAGGTACCAGGAGTAGTCTTCCTCAGGAAGAAGCTGTACCTGCCCTCATGATCTTGAAAAGGGCGTTGATGTTATTATTCCTGATGGCATCTCGACATGCTGTGATGACCTGGGTCTTGGCCTTACCCACTAAGGACCAGACAGAACAATCAGTCTGACATGGTAAGATCCAAAGGATGGATACATATATTTAAACCAGGGCACCATAACAGACTCACTACCATACATGTTCCATGGCCTTGCTGTAACTTCTGACTTTCTGCAGTTCCCCAGCATACAGTAAAGACGTCACCATACAGCGAGAAACATATTACTGGGCTACTGGTCAGTGTCTCAACCCAGTCCACAGGGATCTGCAGACAGTCCACATTTTTGCTCCCTCGCAACACCCATGTACCAGGAATTCTTGACTGTCCGGTTCAGATGTGTTGGCAGCTGCGAGGGAGCAAAATATAGACTGTCTGATGGTCCCTGAAGAGTGGGTTGAGAAACTCTGCCATAGGGGGAGTGTTAGGGACAGGCTATGCGCTCAGGTTCAATGCTCACCCCGCAGTTCCCCAGCTCGCTGGATGGCCTGGTTAACGGACTTCAGACCGGCGATGAGGGCGTTGTGGTTATTGGAGCGGATCTTGTATTCGTTAAGCAGGTCTCTGTTCAGGTCGTAAAGCTCGATGTAGCGCTTTTTCATATTCCTCCTGAACATGAAGTTAAACGACTAAATATAAACATGAAGGAGGAGAGGCAAGACTTTGAAAGCTCTGTCTACTTAGGGCCCTAAGCCGAGCTCTGCCTGTTACTCGCTCATGACGCACTGCCTACCTTCCTTGTATGTCACTTTGGATAAAAGCACTTACTGAATAAAACCTCACATTTTCTCAACTCAAAAATCAAAAACACCAGATATTTTTTCTTCCCAATCGAACCCTTCTTATTGTCAATGTAGAACTTAGGTGGGCAGATTTACCAGGTGAACCCAATAGGAACTAAAAGCGGGTTAAACTCTTCAGTGCCTGATAGTCCCCTGTGGACCTCAATTCTGCCACAGCTACCTGTAAGCCACTGCTGTGTAGGCGGGTTCATGAAATTCATTCCTTAAACATGCCTCGATGTTATTCCAAACACGCAGTCGTAGTTTCCAAAGGCTGCCTGTCACTTACATGTCACCCATGAGCCTGGAATCCTCCGCATGCACCAGCATGGTGCGGATGTGGTTCGAGTGGTCGGCCATGTCCGCCGTCAGCTTCTGATGGACCTTGTGGTACTCATCCACCTACAAAGCAAATGGGGAAGAGAAATCACTAGATTCAGAATCTGCGGGCTGAATCAGACGCCCCTCTGCATGACTAGGCATCTCAGAAGCCATGGTGGACGGTGTGGACGGAGTGCATCGTGCGATTCCACCTCAGCCAGGGTCACCCGCAGCTCCTCGAAATACGAAGGGAAATCTGCTTCAACCTGCAGCTCCTCGATGGCCAGGAAGGAGGCCAGGGACTGGACGAGGGCCCCCGCCAAGTCCATGTCATCGGTCTTCAATGTGATCTGGAACGAGCCGGAAGGACCATGTCAAAACAGTGTCTAGTGGGAGCGGTGGCAACAGCTTTTAGTAAAAGCCCTGATGGTGAGAGGTTAGGGTTGGGCTTTAATAATTTTCATTGCGTAATTTGCCCTGCTAATGACTGTAAATACAGCCTGTCACTATGCATTTAAGTTGAGTCTACAACTCAGTTGCATACATCAGCTGGTTCTGAGCGCTTCTAGAACACGGTACCTCCCCACTGGACTGCATGCCGATGCTGAGGAGCCCTCCTCCACGCAGGCAGGTGAAGGTCACATCTGGGGAGTCCATTCCCTCTGGAAGCAGGAAGTTCTGGTTTAACCATATGACGACCTACGGAGAATGAGAGGGCGTCACAAATCACACCGGCATATGAGGAGTTAGGTGGGAGGGGTCTAGCTCAGAGTCAGTGATCAATGGCACCCCTACAGTCTACACCCCTGAAAGTATGACAAGAATTTCTACAGTGAAACATCTCCCTTTACAAACAGACTGAAACGCCGTCAGTTTGGATAAATGGTGAAAACCAGACAGAGTGTGACAGTGAGAAGCTCCCAGCCCAGGAGTGCAGTTTACCCTCTGTGGCCGGTCGTTGATGCTGAATGTCACTCTGCCTGTAGGCTGCCTCCCAGCGGCGTCCACGTGCAGGTCGTACATGGAGAAGCGGGGCAGTTGCCGCGTGATTTCGAACACGTGGAACTGCGTGCTGAGAGGAAGAGCCGCAGAGTTAGCGCGCCGACGTGAAACCGCGTGCAGAGAGGGAGAGCCGCGGAGTCAGCACGCCGACGTGGAACCGCGTGCAGAGAGGGAGAGCCGCGGAGTCAGCGCGCCGACGTGGAACCGCGTGCAGAGAGGGAGAGCCGCGGAGTTAGCTCGCCGACGTGGAGCCGCGTGTAGAGAGGGAGAGCCGCGGAGTTGACGTGGCGGGAAACTGCTAAAACAGACCAGCTCATTATGTATGTTTCAGGAAAGAAAATACGCTAATTGTACCATCATTCTTTAAACACCTCAAAAACAAAAGAATTGAAGGGTGTCCATTAGTATTTACTACGTGATTCATTCATCAAATTCATACATTACCAGTCCATTGCTATCAGTTACTGCCATAAATGAGTTAATAGTTTAATTGACGATGGGTGAGTGACAGACCCTTATTGGTGACACCTGGTTTAAGCTTGCTTTCAGATAAACAGGTATTACTTGGTGAACGGTGATTTGAACTGATTGCCATGTATGTTACTTTTAAAGAAAATTTCTATATTTTGAGTTCCTTCCATCAGCGAGGATGCAGTGGGTTTCATGTGCACCTTCTCCTCCCTTCCCAGAAATCTGAAGATGATTCCTGTGGTCTGTGATGTGGAGTAAAGCACCCCACCTGCTCTTGCCCCCCACGAAGGCCTTGATATGCAGGTCCACAGGGATGTCCTTTGGGGGCATTATGGGAACGCGGATGCAGCCTGACAGGTGCTGGGCGCTAGGGTGCACCACATGACTCTCTCCCTCGAAGATGCCCTCCGCGAAAATCAGCACCGCACGGATGATGGTGTCTGCATGGGTGGAGACTGATGGTCAGGTGACGGCAAAGAGCCAATGAGAACGCAGAACAGGTAAGCATGATGAAGTCATACCTCCAGGACATCATGTGGACTCACAGAACCAGTCATGGTTTAGAGTACATTAAGCTTTTTCAGGGTCTGGGCTAACATGGCCTTTCAGTGATTAAAAGTATTTATCTTAAAAAGGAAAACTCGTTATGAATTCAGTTATGACCAAAACTGGAACTCTTAGGCACTATTTTATATCTTGTGCCAAAATATCTTAGTTTAACTATGGTTGGTTTTGAATGACTACAGAACCATTTAGCTACCTACTACATATACGGATGGACAGTCAAAAAAGCCCTTTTCTCACTTTCAGTGACAGTGTAGTTATTGCATTTTGCCTTCAGAGGGCAGTGTTTGCCAGGATCAATTTACCAAGCCAGAGGAGGCGGTTCAATCCCCAGCCATGAAATATAATGAAGGTGCTTTCTCCTTAACCTCACACTTCCCAGGGCATGTAGCAATCGTGTGCAGGTTTAGCTCAGGGGCTAAGCAACAAGCCTGCTTTAAGGTGCATTACCATTGGGTGTTGAGATGTTCAGCTCAATGTGGGCTTTCTGAGTCTCTGTGGCCACTTTGACTGAGAGGGCAGTCTGGAGTTGTGTGTTTGCTGGAATGACCCCCATCTGATTGTCCCCCTCTGGGCCTGGAGATCCCTGGACAGCCTGCAAATGCAGTCAGGCAATGGATTTGGACAGACCCAAGGTTTGGTATTTGTGTGCGTGTTTTATAAGCAGCTGCCGCAGTACCTTAGCGGTTATTCCTTCATCTGTCCTTCAGTACCTTAGCATTCTCCTGATAGTTGCGAAGCTCCAATAACAGGTTCTGCCTCCGTTGGCTCAGCTCACGGATGAGGTCCTGCTCCACGCTGCTGTCCATCAGGCTCCCCTTCATCTCCTTACTGGCCGGCAGGTAGCCCCGCACTCGGAGACACAGCACGCACACCGATCACGAGTGGCCGTTCGTAAGACGCCATGCACTGGCGCCTAGTGCTGGAGATGCACACGACTCGACTGGATGGACCTTCCTCTACCTTCTCCTTCGACAGAGGTGCAGATGAGCTGCATCAGGCCATCCATTCGATAGTCGCCCTCCACGATGCCGGCCACCGAGGATGAGAAGTTGTCTTTGAAGATGACCTCGCCTGTGCGGTCGCTACGTGCGTCAATCTATGACAGAAAATGAAACTGAGTGCTGTGCCTCCAAGCTAAATGTGTACCGTGATTGGATTTGCGGAACAGTACAGGCAGAGCGGAGAATGCTGAGGTAGTAGTATGCTGGCATAGCAAGGAGCACCATGGGTAAAGACGTGGTTTGACCTTCTTAGTTGTAGTCCCGTGTGGGCCCTGGGACCCGAACTGCTCTAGCGTGGAACTGGAAGCTGTGATAGGGAGAAGATGCCTGTGTGAGCAAAGAAAGGGCTCTGGCAGTCCAGCCACACTGACCTTTCCATTGGACCAGCCTGTGACGAGCTCCACAACCCCGTCCGCATTTAGGTCAAATGCATGGATGCTCATCGCATGATTCTTGGACTGCAGTGACACAGTGGGACAAGTAAGCTTCCTCATCACAGAAGACAATATCATCTTTTCAGGTTCCGTCCGATGCTAAAATTGAGTATCCGCCAGTACCAAAACTAATATTTTTTCTCCTTTATCAACTATTAAGCATTAAATGAGATATTTGTGCCAATTAACATGGCATTAATGCTATTTGTTGATTAAGTATGATAAGAAAATATAATAGTCATGTTGGGCAAACAGCAGATATGCCACTCTGCTGCAGGAAGACATCTACAGCCAAAATGATCTACACAAATCTGATTATTTGTTTTGTTCAGTAACACCTTTCACAAAAACGAACAGAAATATTGTAGTGCAAATTGTGCAATCTGTTCCCAAATGAAATATAATAAAGAAATCAATCTTTAGTTGACATTTAGTTTATATAAATTTTTACTGAGTTCAGCCTTAGGAAAAATGATCATTACTGTTACATACACTGCACTCTGCAGTGTTGATCTCTTCTTCCTTCAGAATAGAGTACAGTAACTATTTCCACATAGCCGATATGACAGCTTTGATGCAAACGCTGCATAACAGCTAACCATCACGTGACCCTCACTTCTGTTTACAGTACGTCTCGCTGAGGCTACAAGCATTTCCATGGTTTTCAGGCTAGACGCATCTCAGATGAACATCGCATTGGTTGCTTACTCCCCCGCCCCTCAGATATCAGCCTGAGCTCTAAACACAATACAGCCACTGCCTTGAAAATAGTTACGATAAACAAATTTAAAAGAAAGTGAAGATATGTGGGCAAAAGAAGATATCCAAGCTTTATTTGTGGCCTGGTGGAACAGATACGGCATAACAAGAAAAGGCATTTTGTGTGATATACTATGACGGCACAGGACATTTCCAGATATCGCGATGTGAATTTGTTGTAATAAATATTGGAGAACTTATAATACAAAAAAGGAGTTCAACATAAATTTCTCACAAACCCATCTAGAAGTGATTTAAATTGCAAGGATGAAAATAATTATGACCGTCTCGTGAAACACGTGTACAGACGGTATGAAGGTATGAAAAGGCCTGGTTTAATTTTCATAATTATATTTTCATAGAATATTCAAAATATTCTTTGTGTTGTCAATTTTGTTGTTTTGATTCATTATTCCCTGCCTTGTCATGCGCCTGAGAGCGTCTGACCAAGACAAATGCAAGCATATTTGGTGAACACATTTATCCTGATTTCTCGTGATCTGCCTGAGTGTAGATATCAGGAAGCTTTTCGAGACTGTTATATATCACAAGCAGCTAGATTTTTAACTCATTATGACCCTTGTTTCTGCCCATACAGTCTGACAGCAGTAAACACTCAGTATCCAATAATAGCCACAGTATCGTGAAAATCAGACACCTTAAAAGCGTAGAGCTCTTAGTTATGAGGGATCCGTGGAGTTAGGGTTTGGGTTTCTTCCTATTTTTAGACATCGATGCCTTCTGACAACCCACAACCCCCCAGCAGCTGATCCTAGCATTTCCGCAGTGCTGTTTTGTTAGTGCTTCTTGCGGTTATGCGCTCTGTGGGAACCTAGTCACATGAGAGAACTTGTGTTATTTTTTGTTTCTTCCTCCTGTGTAAACACTCACACCTAAGCTTCTTGTTTGGCCAATAACTACGCGACATGTACTATATGTAATATGTGCCAGCGACATGTACTATATGTAATATGTACCAGTTTACATGGACTGGTGTCTCTAGATTGTCTACAGCGTGTGACTATGTGTGACTGTGTGCCCGGTGATTGGCTGTTGCCAGCTCGTGTTCTATACCTTATGGGATAGCCTTAGTCTCACCATGAACCTTGCACAGAATACGGGACCTTCTCAATACCAAGAACACAAAGATCGTAATTGTGGTCTTCATAAGACCGGTCTGGCTAACTGGCCTCCCAAGAACAAACTTGGGGCCAGTGAATCATGGGATTGCTCGCGTTTGTCGAGCAAACAACTGATGCATCTTTGATATTTGGGGCAGGGAAAGAATGACATCTGGGAATCTTTGCCGTCCTCCGTACTTCCATTCTTATGTATTGGAACTGGTCTTCTTATGTTTTGGAAGATGATGTAAAACGGGTACAAATGAACACAAGTATAGTCAAGTACACAGCCCATATGTGTAAGGTAAACAGATGGGTTGAAAGGATGTCGTTTACTACAGTGGAATTTCATTATATGCCATTGGCAAAAGTACCTTAATCCTCCAGTAGCGGGCGGTACGGTCATACACGCCCACGGTTCCATTGGCCAGAGCGTACCCAAACCGGCTGCCATGCATGTGACAAAGAGATGTCACCGTCTGCGGAGGAAAGAGGCGTCAGGGTCCAAGCTATGGCATGTACCAGCACAAATCGTACTGCAATGGGGACAATGACATTTCAGAACAGCAGCCGAACAGCAGCCGAACAGCAGCAGAACAGCAGCAGAACAGCCGGGATCCATACCTCATTTTCCGTCATCTCCGATATCAGTTCATCCTCTTTGAAAACTCGAATATCAAAGTCTTCTGATCCAACAAGTAGCTGGTGACACCAGATGCTCATTAAGGATTTGCATGTATTATATTTTCAATACACTGATTCTAGGTGATTAACTACCAACCTCATTTTTTCCATCTCCAGTAAAGTCACAAAGCATCAGAGACCTCACGTTATCCCCAGTGACCTTAAGAAAACATTTCGAAAATGTTTTGATATTTATTTCTGATAAATAAAGTTAATTCAAGTTGCTAAAATACAGGCATACTGTGTCAGATGCATTATTCTATAAGGTTTCTGTCCCATAACAGAGAGTAGGAGATCATCACTGTGGCTGGAATCATACCGTCCAAAACAGGTCATTCCCTTGGTGGTCAAACCCCTGCAGGGCACAGTTCCCCCCAATGATGGCCAAGGGTGAGGGAATGTCCCCCAGACTCCCTAAGACGATTGCATTGGCCCCGTCTGCCACCTACAAGACATTCCAAAAACATACCTTCTGGAATCAAATTACCGCTAAGTAAAAATTCACCTTGCTGGTCCAATTGCGTGAATCAATTAAACGTGTTTGTATAAGACATTGCCTGAATGCATGAGTGCCAGTCACGCCACGCCCACCTCTTTGTAGAAGATATCTGCATTGTCATGCACGTCGTAGGCCAGCAGGGTGCTCTGTGAGCCCACGAGCAGGGCGTGCCCCATCCGGCTAGGCCCCATCGCGCCGGCAGTGAGGCAGCTGACGGCCTGGTTGATGTTCAGTAGGGAAATGTCAGAGTCCTGTGCACTGTGCCTGAGCTGGTGGGCGGGCTGCTGCTGCTGCTGCTGTTGCCGCTGCGCGCGGGCATGGGGGTTATGGATGAAAACCTGGAGGATTAAATATTCCTCACTAAACAGCTGCCGCGTTGCTCTGAGCCGAGCATGGGTATGGAAAGACGGGAGCGGAAATGTGACGCTTGTTTAGTCACCACTTGACTAAAGCAGAGTTAAATAGCCAGGCCTGCAAGTAGCAATTAACATCAAGAAGTAAATTTTACATTTTATTTTATTTAGCAGATGCTTTCGTCCAAAGTGACGTGCAATTGAGAGAGCAGGGTCAGACAGTCTCGAGAGCAACTGGGGGTTAAGGGTCTTGCTTAGGGACCCAACAATGAAATCACTGCCCTGGGATTCAAACCGGCAACCTTCCGATTTTGTTCAATTAGCTGATGGATGGATGCTACAATTAACAGGAACATCTTTAATAAGAATAAGTCAGAGGAGTAACAGCAGCAATACTGCTTTCTTTAATCTACTCCACATGTGGATGCTCCTTTGTAGATTCACGTAAAAGTTCTCGGAGCTGAAGATTAAACGTAAGGCTGGGCTGTAAAGCATGTCTCCCACAGGCCCTAGAAACACGGCCTACCTTTCCTGCCTGCGTGGCCGCAGCGAGACAGGGGTGCACCCCGTCAAACTTGCCCACTGTCACCATACGTGGGTTGATTTTGTGGTTGAGCTTGAGAGTGAAGATTGGCACCAGCATGGCTAGACGCTACAAGAGCAGGTGTTTGAGGGATGAGTTATATGGCTGCCGGTCTGCTGTTGTTGATATTCTTGCATCAATATTCTCTCTAGTTGGTGCACATGTGACTGCAAACCTTAAACTATAGTATCAGACAGTGAAGAAAAATACCAACCCAACAGTTAATAATGCCCTGTCTTGAACCAATGGGTCTCATGAAATAGACAAATACTTAATATAATAATAAAAAATACATCCTTGTGTGGAGATTTTTCAATATTTGCAAAAACACTGCTGCTCGACCCCTATCCATGTAGAGTACGCTGTAAGGCTCCGTTAGACCCGCAGTGAACGGATGCACTGCCAGACCTGTGGTGCATCCTCGTCGCCGATACCATATTTTCGTTTAAGCCAGATTTTTTTAATTGGATCTTCTTTACCCACAAGAGATTAATGTTATAAACTGCTTAGCCTAATAAAGTACCACAGCTAGCGACTTCGGCTGGAGCTCCAGTTGCCTAGCAACGTACTGCAGATTCACAAACCCTTTTAACTACAGAATCACTGCTTGGTTATCTTCCGCATCATTTAATATAAAATTAGCTGCAACCTACCAGTACATTTCATATTTCCTGTAACGTCTACTAATAATAAACATTTACATGCACTAAATTGGATTAATCTCGACTGTCAGGACATCACCTAGGTAACAAGCTCTCAATATGTACTTGAAAATCAAGTTATCCACAATATTTCTTAGTTCGAATATTTAAAATATTCGGGAAAATAATAAAGTACGCCGTTCGACTGGACGTTCGATAAAATGTAAATATTTCTTACCAGATAGCTTGACTGCACACAGCAGGCAGCCTTCACTTAAGAATATAAACAAACAGCAAACGCGTGTCGTTCCGCCTTTCCCAAGAATGAGTGACGTCACCTCAAGCCGCTTTGCAAGCGCATATACAGGACTGTAATCTTAATTACCCATTTCTCCTTCTTGCATTGCTTTTCGTTTTTTTTTTCAATTGTAATAATTGGTATATATTTCAGTTCAGGACAATGATCAAATCACCTCAAAGTATAAAGTTCAGATACCATAGAATTAACACTACACACAGCTGCTTTAAACATTTTATACAGCGCCTCTAGCGTTCAAAACTATGCAGTACAACATGGCGCCGCATGAGCTATTATCACATTGTTTAGTAAATTATAGCATATCATTTAGTCCAGGGTTTCTCAACCCAGTTCTCGGGGACCACGAGACGGTCCACGTTTTTGCTCTCTCCCAATTGCCAGGGAATTGGGAGACAGCAAAAATGTCACTAATTTAGTTCATAGTTCCAACATTTTTTCTTAAACTGTCAAATTCAACTCAAGTGAATTTTATATAGCGCATTTTCACATTACATTGTCTCAAAGCACTATACATTATCCCTGCCCAAAGCCCCCATCGAGCAATCCAATGCGAAGAGATGTCATTTTGATTAAACTTCAAAATTTCCGTAAGACTTGGTTAACATTCATGTTTTAATATTAAGTCAAACACAATGACCGAATGATACTTCAGGTTCTTTAGTCTATAAAAAAATTGTTATTTACAAATAAGTAGTCTAAAATGCTGCAAAAAATATAAATTATTTGTAAAATTGTAGGTGCTCTTGTAAATGTTTTCGGGAGGATAATACCTAGTTTATATTTTTGCCTGATATTTGTATGCTTTGTGTGATACCTATAATACATTTTTTATATTGGTAATAGTATAGTAATAGTAATAGTATTATTTGTACATTTAATAATTTCGTTAAATTATCTTAACTGGGAAGCTTTAAAATGTAGTACAGTAGTGAGGGTCATTTTTGCATCAGGAGGACTGCAGATTATTGGGTCATACAATTATATTAATAACTGTAGTACACACTTGGGAAGAAAATATGATGTATAGATATTAGACGTTTAAATATTTCGAATGTATGAATGATTTGACCCAGGTTAGATCGACTGTACAGGAATTTTAAACTTCCGCCGTCATCACCACCATCATCTGGGATATAGCTGACGTGTTTACATACAAACACACCATGCACCAAACGAGGCGATATGATGGTGTCACATCTCAGACTGAGTGCACAGTCACAGCGGGCCGCGTGCATTGCCTTTGTCATCGATTCCCAAACAACCTGATGAATCATCTTTATTGAATTAACCGTTCACAATACTGTGTCACCACCTTTTCTCATCACTATTTGCACTTGTTTGCCGTATTTTTCTTTAATTGTTGAATGAATTGAAATCATTCTATAAATACCATATAAGTAAATATTTGTTATGAATAAACAAACGTATTTTAAACATATAATTCCTTGAAATACAGTCTTCAGCGTTATCCTGAATCGGACAACACGGGTGAAGAGAAGGAATAAAAGCAATGAAAAACTTGGAATTTGTCACATTCCTTAATACAAATTGATCTAAATTCTAACACAAAAAGAAGGTGAATGTTTCCAGCAGGGGCGTCGCTAGGGCTGTTTTAGGGTAGCTTTAACCCCCCCCCAAGAAAACAATGTTCCTATAATGTACACTTTAGTTTCCATTCGTTTAATTAAAATTACCCCCCTATATTAACGGCTTAGTAACTTCATGAATTGCTGGTGACGCCCCTGGCTTCCAGTAATGTTTGTCCGCACTTCTAACAAAACCTTTTTGTTGTGCAATACATTGGAAATGAATTTCGTGTGCAACATGTTTTCGTGTGCGACATGTTTTCGTGTGCAAAGTAGTCTGCAATCATGGCTTTTCACTCGGTGCGAAGAACCTGAAGACTATATAAAGCCAACGATCAATCGTGCAGGCACCAACTCTATGCAGAGAAGACTCATATTCATAATTCCTCCAGAAAGAGAAACCAAGCCACATCCAATGGACCCCAATGCCTGCTCCTGTGCCTGCTCCAAGAGTAAGAACCTTTTTTGTCTTTGTTATCCAGAATACTGCATTTGAGGTCTAAACTAAACAAAAGTTTTCACTGTTGACTTCATCATTTTTGTTTATGCCAAGACTTAACCAAGATCCGTTTGTATTTCAGATGGATCTTGCACCTGCGGTGCAAACTGCAACTGCACGACGTGCAACTGCAAGTCATGCAAAAAAAGTGAGTGATTTTTCCTTCCAGCGATATATGAAACGAACGTTACATATACGGCTGTCTTGATTTATATCGGAGGATGTTAAAAATGATAGGTGCGACATGGATGTCCATCGTCGTCATTGCGCGCCTCTAGCCGGCAGCTAAAGGGGCTTGATCGTTCTCTCCGCAGGCTGCTGCCATTGCTGCCCACCCGGATGCGTCAAATGCGCCTCTGGCTGCGTGTGCAAGGGGAGCACGTGCGACGCGACCTGCTGCAAATGAACGACATGTTACATTTCTGACGCATTGACGCACGGATGTCTCTAATAAATATCTTGCATTTGCATTATTTGTGTCGCTGTTTCTTTGTCCCTCAAATCCACTCCTTAGCACGATTTCAAAACAGGGGTCAACACTATGAAGAATTCTGATTTAGATTTTGCTCAAAATGTAGTTTTTACCACGGACAAGGAATTTAAAAACGTAGCATATACAATTTTTTGTTCTCAATTAAAACGATTTGCCACCCTCCCGTTTGTCCGTGTATGGCCAGGTTGACGGTCATTTTGTAAGATGGTGTAGCTGATGTGTAATTCCACGTAATTATTTTAGCCCCATTGGATCAATTTAAAATTTGGCTGATGGTGATGTTAGGATACTACATTGGACAAAGGCTTCAGGTCCTATTTTCTCAAGAGCTCGCACAGAAGGACGGAAGAAATTTAGTTATTATGTCTTTGAAGAGATACCGCCCTGACAACGACTTTAACCATCGTCAGCTGGCTATCTTGGTCACATGATCTCCGTTGCTAAACAAAAGGACCGTCGTGATTTTTCACTATTCAAATCAGTATGTCCCAATGAAAAGCAATCTTGCTCGATGTGATAATGGTGGAATACTGCAACATATCACCAACTGTACTTGGAATGACGTAGAATAGAGTGGGTTTGTTGGGTAGATTCCTGATAAGTTAAATATAAAACATTGAAATTGCAAGGCAAAAGAGAAGCTGCTGATATAGCCATTCCCAAACCCCACACTTCACCTGGTGAGGGTGTGATCAACAACCTGGGGAAATAACCTCAATCTGTAATCGCCCACATCTACAATCTAATAATCTTCTTAAGATCTCCCTGATTAATACTTTTTGCTGCATATTTATCCTCTTGTTTTGTTGTCCTGATATTAAATCCAGCTTTTATTCTTGCTGTTCTGGGTCTAGCTGGTTCTGTCTTAATTACGGTGTGTCTTCTGCTTTGTCGTTCATCTCGCCAGGGTGGATATAATGTCGTAGAAGACTGGAAACTCCTGTACTAGACGACAGTGTCACCACAGGAGGGCGTAGCTATCTTACTGCAGGCTCGTGTGCAAACCGCTGAGGTCACATGTTGAAAGTGACACCCATGTCCTTCATCTACATCACAAAGAAACATTTATTTTTGTTTCATTTTTGATACTTTGTTTTCTAAAGTGAATGTGGTTTCATCATTATTCTTTAAAGGCGTGGTGTGCCAGACATTAGGACAATGAGGTCTTTTGTGTACAGTTTATCATGATGAACAAATTGTGTTCCTTTTACTTGTGTTATTACATAAAATAACCGGAAGTGAATGCTTCAAATCGTCTTTGAGCATGAATTGTGTTGGATTTGTGTCAGTCAGCTGCTCATTTACTGAGATGTCATGTCATTCTTATGGGTCACTTAAACCGAGGACATCATGTGTGTAAATTATGTGGGGTGAGGGGATTGTATATATATATATATACACAATGGGTGGAGACCTCAGCCCCCCCCAACACCCTCCAATGTTCAGCTCAAAGTTATGCCCCTGCTGGGAATCTTTGCTATATTCTAATCTGTCGTAGTTGCGGGACGTATGACATCATGGGTCTGCAGTGATGTCACCCCTCGAGAGGCGGAGTCGAAGGGGTCTTGGACCCCCCGTAACAAGACGGAATTGATTTGCTGGAAGCGAGAGCATCAGAGTGCAATTCTGACAGAAAGGCATGACACTCAGGTTGAATTTAGAATATGAGAGTGCGATTACCTCACTGTCTGCCGCTCTGGACTTAGATAATGGAGCCCTTCAGTTAAACTACAGGAACTACAGATACAAACCCATTAAAGTTTTTTCATTAAGCTCCAGATCCCTTACTATTCATATTTTAAAGGAGATCTGTTTTGTATTGGACTAGCTTTTGTATTAAAAGAAAACATAGCTATTGTTGGTGGTGTTTAGACTCCCAGCCAGAATTGCTTTAAGAAATAGGTCTTTAACTGGGTTATGCAAAAATAGTTTGAGTATCCTCAGAGATGCCTGTAAGATTGTCCACAATCAGCAGTGAACATGGCTGCAAAATGGCTGCTTCAGAAATGTGACAGTGCTTTTTCTACATCTTTAGTACCTTAATCATACTTTAACACTCACTTTATAAGTAGAACTATTCATTATAATCAGACCATCTGTCAACTGTTAATCTCATGCGATACTGTCAATCAGTTGACTTAACAGTCAGATAGTTCGCTTGGTTTCATGCTGACAGACTTGCATTCAGAGCTGGAAGGTAAATGGAAAACATGAATCCGTCTGTGTTTTTATTTTATTCAGATGTGTTTTTGTGACATGGTCAGGGGGAACCAAGGGAGGGGTGAGCAGAGGGTTATGGGAGTTGCTTCTGAAGAAACGGCAGCCTGTTAGGCAGTGGGTAGTGTTTGCAGTGGTAAGGAATGCTAGTGAGAGAGAGAGAGCGAGCGGGCTGGCGAGCGAGCGAGGGCGCGCGGGTGCATGGGGACGGGAGGAGGCTGTTTCCCCCTCTTTGTTCGCGGCGCGGAAGACGGCGGCCTGTGGTTCATGCGTGTGTATTCGGCTCCAGATGGGCCCGACGTCATCGCCCTGCTTTGATTGACAGGACGTGCACATGGCTTCTTGATTCGGCAAAGAGTTATAATGTCGGATCGGAACATAACTGAAATAGAAGAGGAATTAGAGCGACAGACTCTGCTCAGGATTATCATATTAGAAGAATTACCATATTAGAAAACTGTTAAACCAGATGGACTCTGAAGACTCCTTATTGCCTTAAAATGACAGAATGTCTGGTAATTTTTAATGAAAGGGGCTAGAAATATGTTTTTTCTGCAGGTTGAGCTTAAATGCATCAAAACACTTCTAGGCGTAGGACGCAAATTGAAAATCTGACAGGTTTTTGGCCCTGACTGCAGACTCCCATGCGTGTGGGTGTGTACAGACAAAGGGGCCACATCTCCTATTCCTCACAGCTCCTCGACCCCTGTGACGCCGGGCAGGTGGTGACCTCACCCTAACCCCTCCGCGGGGGACATCAGGTGAGGGAGATGAGGGTCATCACTCAGCGTCTGTCTGCGTTCCTGGGGTTACAGTATGTGTGTCTGCGCACATCCAATATGGCAGGATACAACGAAGGTCCCTGCGGCGTGTCTTTGATTTCCATCGATTTTAGGTGCTTCGGACTGATTGCCTTAATAAAAAACGGATGAAAGGATGCTGGCTGTATTTTGACACGTAAACGCTGCTGATGGATGTTTTATTTTTTTAATATTCTTTGGGTGAATACGGTGCTTAGAGAGAGAGGTTGCCCTGCACACTGTCACTAGCTCTGCTCTTTCCCTGCTCTGGCATCCCACCCCCCCAGCTCACAGGCTGGGCCCGACCCCCACTGCGGATGTGCAGAGAGCAGGTCATTTTACTGGAAGTGTTCTCAGCCCCTGGCACGAGGCGGAACTTTTCAGCAAGCGCGGCCCAGAGCCCAGCTTGAGCTGGGGCCAGTGGTCAGTGCGGCTCCGCTGGCTTCGGTGTGTGTGTGTGTGTCCGCGTCTCCTCCTACAACTCTCCTTGTGTAGAGGGTAGCAGTGTGTGCTAACATGACCCTTAAATCCTCTTACTTTCAGACATAGCAGACGGTGCTGGTTGTGTTTCCACCATATAAGCCATGGGATAACGGACCTGAAGCCCTTGCCGTGCTCATGGCGGTAACTGAATGTTGGAATCATAAGCTCATCTCTCGCAAAGGGTGATGTGGCTCATCCTTCAGTCGCTGGTCTGAAATCCCTGTAGTTTCCCAAAAAACTGCCGACACCTTCATCCACATATGGGTCCTTACTTGCCTGCAGAACTATCAGACGCTGACACACAACACTGCAGGCTTTGTGGATGTGGCATTTTTCCGTCCCACTGCTGCGTGTGTTATCAGATGGCGTGGCGTGTCATTTCTCTAGAGCGTACAGCCGGCCCGGGTCTGAGTACAAAAGAACAAGCTGAGATTTATGCAAGATGCAGGACGCGCTCCTAGACGGGGCTGCGTGTGCGGGTGTAGCTCTCTGTACAGGCATTTCTGCCTGTGTGCGCGTGTCAGGCTGCGTGTGTGGGTGTAGCTCTCTGTACCTGCATGTCTGCCTGTGTGCGCGTGTCAACCTTGCGTGTGCGGGTGTAGCTCTCTGTACAGGCATGTCTGCCTGTGTGCGCGTGTGAGGCTGCATGTGCGCCTGCCTGTGGGGGGTGGGGGGGGATCATGTGCATGTGTGCGTATGTGTGCATATGTGCAGGCGTGTCCCCGAGCGCAGAGCTGTGGCTGCCACCACGCTTTTGCAGGGGGTGTTCAACACCGTCGTGCACGTCCATGGGACCGCGTGTGAGGATGTGTGTGTGTGTATGTGTGCGTGTGTGTGTGCGTGTCTGTGTGTGTGTATATATGTCCATGTATGTGCGTGTATGTCCGTGTGTGTGTGTGACTGCACGATCCACGAGGAGGACTGCAATTCCGAGCAGAGGCAGCCTAAAGGAAAGGTAGGTATGGAGGAGAAGGGGGGAAGGGATGCAGAGAGCAAGGGAGAGATGCTGTTGTGCTAAGATGGCGGCACCCTGCCTGAGGACCGAATCTGTCTCTCTTCCTCTCCATCACTCTCTATCACTACCAGTTTTCTGATCTGTCCTCCCCCTCTCTTTGTCTTGCTCCCATCCTCTTTCTCTCTGTCTTTTTTTCCTCCTGTTTCACCTCCTGGCGCAGACAGCCTGGCTGCGGAATCGCTCCGTGTGCTAATAAAAGCAGTCTGCGTCTGCGTCGTCTGCAAGCTCAGGGAAATAGCTTCACATTGTCTGTGCGGCGTGGGGAGAGGGAATGCGGCCACAGCACTCTGTTCATTAAGTAAACATGACTCCTAAAAGGATTATTAGCCCAATTTCAGGACAGGATGTCAGGACCCATCAGGAGAAAGGGAAAAAATCCATTACCATAATTGCATTGTGCAGGGAATGAGGGGGAAATGCAAAGGAGGAAGGGATAGAGAGATGTCTAAAAAGGAAGAAGTCAGAGTAAGATGGAAAGAAGAAGAGGAGGCAGGAGAGTGGGGGGGGGTGTTCCAGACACGGAGTAGAAAATTATGTTGAGAAGTCACTCCTACTCATCCTTGATCCCCCCCGAGTTATAGGGTTGACATGGTACGGTCCTTCAACAATAAAACAGCCCACAGTAACCCGTCGCGTGGCACAGTTCTTAGTGGGTTTCGTACCAGTGACCCACGGGGGCACCCAGAGCCAGCTTGGACAGGCAGGACACGGCGATGGGCCCCCCCGCAGCACCTCGGCTATGGCCCCCGGGGCTGGTTCAGGGCCCCCCAAGTATGTCTTCCTGCCAGTCCCCTGGTGAGTGGGATGCAGTCACATGCCACAGCGCTGCACGGTAACTTCACCCTGCCTGCTTCCTGCATGCACGGCTCGCCGCCTTTCTCCTCTCTTCTCTTTCCTCTGGTTCTTTCTCTCCATCCCCCTCTCCTGTCGCATGCCGGCAGGCAGCACGGGAAGCCCAGCCCTTTCCAGTCGCAGTGTGAGTATCCTCTCATCTTCTCTTAGCCTCCATAGAGCTTGACTTCTCTTGTTTTTTTACACGTCTAGTTTTATCTGTCTGTCTCTTGCTGCCTTCGTCCACTTCGCTTCCTCCCGTCTCTGACAGCACAGCCCAGCACCCTAGTTTCTGTGGCTGAGGATGTTAATAACGGTGATGTTGATCAATGTTCTCCGTTACGGCTGTCCTGCAAGTCAGTTTAAAGGGTGGGGTTTCTGACTCTAGTTCATTGTTGAAGTAAAAGGAGGAAATGCAATTTGATGCCTCAACATTAAACAATCTACTCTGATATCTTCTTTCTCTGAATCGAAATAAATGGCGTTACAGAATGATAAAGGTATAACCTGTCTAATCAGTTTGGTATTCAATGGGCTATTTTAACATGCATCTTCCAATTACTGTTTCCTTCATATGAATGTTTCATATTGTGCATGGTGTGAATTTGAATAGTTCGAAGCAAGAGAGCGCAGAATATTTGATCCTATACATCTGTTCAGTTTTTAAATTTATTTGTCATGTTGGGTTTTTTGTGCCATTTTATGCTGCCATTTATAAAATATTTTTATAATAAGCTTTAATCAGAGTCCTGTGTGTCACATGGTCATTTTCCGTGGGGTGAAGCTTTTTTAGTCCTGGAAGAGCTCTGAGTTTCAGAAGCTGTAATGTGGAGCATCCCAGCTTGTACATACACATGCGTGTGTGTGATCTTCAGGTTCACCATGAGAGTCTGTCTTTAGAGACACCATTGGATATCTATCGACGGCGGTTGCCGTTTCCCCTTGAGATCCCGGAGGATGGCAGAAGAAGGCAGAACATCTGGAATATTCTGGAGACCCACATTAGCTAGCCTGTAATGGAGGGTTCATCTGCTTTTTCTCGCTCTGTAGAGTGTAATTATTGGTTCTGTAGCAAACACATGGATGTAGAGTACGCTTGCATATTTAGCTGACGTGTAGCGATATGTAGATTTAAGACAATCATGACAATTTTGATTCTTTTTGTTACATTTTTAATTAAATGTGCGCAAATCACTAAGATTCTTTTAGAGATGACAAATTGCAGAAACATGGTCCAATATTAATGACCGAATATCTTTTTTTTCCCCACCATGACTTGCAAGACAGATTTCAAGATAGATGCTAATGGTAGCTACCCAGAAGTGATTTATTTCAGAATTAGGAGTTAAAAAAAAGAACAATGCAAATTCTTGAGTACCGGGATGACAGCTGGATAGAACTTTGGCAGGTTTAACCCCGGGAAAGCGACCCTGCTCCTGGAAATCTCACCTGGAGAGGAAACCACGACGACGGCGGTGACGAAGGGGACGCTGTAATCGCAAAGGCTCATGCGCCATCAGTGAACCAGTGTAATCGTAGGTTTTATTCAAAGCCCCTTCAGGGAAAAAGGCAGAGATTCCAAAGTCAATTTCTAAACCCACCCCGTCCTCCCCCCACGCCTCTGCTCTTCTCCATCTAGTGGGGTAAATTGTGACGGGGGGTGGGAAGAGCATAATTGATAGATGTCTATGAAAGACAAGTGTCTGGGTGTCCAGCTGTAATCTGATATAATTAATAGGAGAGGGGGTTGAGTCAATGGTGTTGGGGGAGGGGCATACTGACTGGAGTAGCAGTGATGGGGGAGGGGCCAGCCGCTTTGGGGGTGGATGTCATTTTCCCTCTGCGGGCGTCTGCTGGACATGCCAGAGTGGGGAAAAAATCCATAAGAAGGGCGATCGCTGCGAACATGACTAGTGGGGGGGTGATGCGTGAGCGAAATGGCCTGCAAGGAAGCACCTATAGTCACTTATTGGTTTGTTATATTGGGGGGGGGGGGGGGTGCCTTTTGTTTTAAGGGATGAAAGTTGGGCGGGTGTGGGGGTTGGG
>JABFEB020000020.1:21560283-21573583 GCA_019775895.2 Stomatorhinus ivindoensis | reverse complement strand
GCGGAGTTCCTTCTTTGGCGTGGCGGGTTTGGGCCCGCAGGTCCAGGCCTGCCCCCCCCAGCAGAGCAGGTGGTCGTGGGAACCCCCCCCCCCACCCCTCGATGTCGCACTGGCACCTCCACACTGCTCGGGCTTCCTTCCTGCCTGCATGTGATGTCTTTCCTCTTCCCTGCCGCGAGAGATGGTTGTGCCGGCATGTGTAGATTATCACAACCGCCGTCCGATGACCGTTTCAAATGGGTGTCGGCAGCCGGATGGGTGAGCGCGCGAGTATCCATGGTGCAAGTCGCTCATGTCGATGCGCATCTGCCCGCCCGCTTTGTGCCGAGCGCCGACAGCCTCCCTAACCGGCGCAGCGATACCATTGGCTTGTCTGCAGTGTGTGCATGTCCACATGCAGGTCTGAGGTGCAGAGAAGCCGTCCCTAAGTGCGGAGCTTTTTTGGAGAGGAGATTTCAACAGCGCTGCAGCGTCTGCAAGAGGGTCGAGTCTCATGCTCGTCGGGCTTCAATGACGTTCGTGCCTTACGTGTCTGACGTTCAGGTGTGTGCCTTGACACGGCATAAACGGGTGTAGCCCTAGCGCATTTAAATTTTTGTATGTTCAGCTTGTGTGTTTTCATTCTTGATATCGTACCCTGGGTGAGTGAGTTGTGTCTCGTGGCGTCGCTGTCGTTCTGTGGTTCTGAGGGTGTGGTTTTCGGGGGCTGTATGCTGATGGTGGTGTGTGGCGCTGTGGCGTGCGGTCGCTCCGTTTGTTGCAGCTCGGTTCCATTCTTGGTGTGGGGTGGGGTGTGTTCACTCTTTGTGTAAGCGGTCGCCATCGCGCGTTCAAACCCGTCATTTTCGCTTGGTGTGTGAGAACCGCCTGCTCGCATCGCCGTTGTGTGCCAGCGGGCGCTGTGCGCCTTCCCGTATTCATCCTCACCCACTTTCTGGTCTTTGCCATGTATATGACATCTCCCGGGAGGAGAAATCTGGAAGCAAACAGGGGTTGCCAGCATATGCTATCACTTCCTAGCTTTGTATGTTACAGAACAGAGCTAGAAGCATCCTAGGAGAACAGTGATGTAATTGGCTTTTAGTTTATCTAAAGTTAAGCTTCATTTATTCAGATCTGTTAGACAAGTCATTGTAAGGCGTCCGATTAAATTAAACCTCTCCCTTTCGTATGCGTCACCTGTATCTTTGATTAAGGTTTGCAGCTTTAACACCCAGCTGCAGCAGTTGTATGTGTCTGTGTGCAGCTAACATGTCAGACCGATGGAAGAGTAACAGGGCATTTTGGGGTCTAGGTGACCCCAAACACTGCCTAGTGTTGACCGCATCCGGACAAACTGGATAGAACTGGTTCAGCTTTGCTGCTCTATAATGTTGCATGTAAGCGAACTGCAAACACGGTGGAGCTCAGGGCATCAGTGACGCGTCACACACATGTGTGCCCGCAGCATGAGAACCAGCTTCACACACAAGTTTAGCAAGATGTATCCCTTGAAAAGTGTCCTGTACAAACCCACACCATCTGACTTAGACAGCATAGCGTCGCAGACCTATACAAACGCAACACTACCCTGCCCTAAGAAGGTAAAACACAGCAGCTATGCTGACACTGAAACTGAGAAAAACGAGATAATTCAGAGCTTAAGAGACCGGATTGGATTTTGGTTCATGGGGCGTGGTCAATTTTGATAAAATATGCAGTGACTCATTTTGCTTTTGTCTTCCACTATGGACATGATAGATATCAAAGAAAAGAAAGCTGTGCAGATGAGGAGGGAATGAGGGAGGGTAGCATACATGCATCTATGTGCTTGTGCATGGATGCGTGACGGCATATGTGTACGTCTGAGTGCATGCGTCAGTCGTTACTCAGTGTGGTTCGGTGCATGGAGCTCATTATATGCTTCTGAATCTGATTAGCTCCTTATGTCAAATGACCAAAGCACTAATATTCTCTGAACGCAGTTATTTACGTAACACATTTTTTTCCACATCACATTACTGTGGCTTTTTTGAAGGTGGGAATCTTGATTTTTTTTAAGATTTCTGTTTGCTAGACTGCCAGAGAACACAAGAAGTGTGAAGATTTTGATCCTGTCAGCATGACACTAGCGAGGATGGCAGAGGTGTGGAAGGGAAGGCAGAGTTTAATCTCCCATCTGTGGGCGTCACACATCGCAAGTCTTTGTGCTGTTTAAAATCCTACATCACACCCCATTCCCCGTGCCCTTTCCTCATACCCTACATCACACCCCATTCCCTGTGCCCTTTTCCTCATACCCTACACCACACCCCATTCCCCGTGCCCTTTCCTCATACTCTACATCACACCCCATTCCCTGTGCCCTTTCCTCATACCCTACACCACACCCCATTCCCTGTGCCCTTTTCCTCATACCCTACATCACACCCCATTCCCCGTGCCCTTTCCTCATACCCTACATCACACCCCATTCCCCGCGCCCTTTCCTCATACCCTACACCACACCCCATTCCCTGTGCCCTTTCCTCATACCCTACACCACACCCCATTCCCCGTGCCCTTTCCTCATACCCTACATCACACCCCATTCCCTGTGCCCTTTCCTGATACCTTGCACCACACCCCATTCCCTGTGCCCTTTCCTCATACCTTGCACCACACCATGTGCTCCACATCCTGTTTTTGAGTGTTCCTCCACTCTGACATGTTTCTTACGCCAGTATTTTGTGCTCTGTCTACCAAACTGCCTTTACCTACTCTCTGTCCTGTTCATTGTCCTGATCTCACACAGAAATGGCAGAAATAAGGTTCTTCAACCCACTGTGGATGGGATTATTACGCACCATCAGTCATTATTTGGTGTAACCTGCTTCCCTTCAGCGTTTATATTGGATCATATTGGGTTACCCATATCTGCGATTAACAACACGCAGTCATCCCAACCAGCAATACTTTTCAAATTCTTTTCAAAAGCATTTCTACAATTATTAAGCGGACCTTCTTCTTTTACAAATTGGGAGAAGTGGGTCAGCCATTTTTCATTTGGTCCTTTCCATTCCCCTTGAAGGAATTCCTGGTGAGTGGGTGCCTGTAAAACGAGATGCAACGATGTGATTTTGGGGCGGGAGCCATCGCTCCCCCTAGTCTCCAGAGTCAAAATTGCAATTAATTGCAAGACTGGATGCAGTTTTTTTGCTCTCGCTGCCAAGAGCAAACATCTAAATCCTCTTATGACAGAATACTGGGCCTCTGCCCCTGACACTGAACACTTTGTGTTGATCAACATTTGTCTAAATGTAGGAGCTACTAACCTTAGCTTAACATTAAATCTGTTCTATTTTGAGTAGTAGATACAGTGTATCGGCACACGTTGGCTGATTTAATAAAGGAGAATATCTCTGAGACATCTACAGTATTAGCAAGAAGCTGTGCATTACAGCCAGGAAGTCATTTGCAGAAGTTTACTTAACTCCCTTATTCATCATTTGATAATAACCCCATCACAGGTATTTGTGTGTTCAGGAAGTTTGAGAGCTTTTGTCCTTTAACTAATACTGAGCTTTTTTTTTGCTTTGATGAAGTTCAGAGCAGGTTTAATTTGAAATTTAGCAATTATGAAGTGATCCCCAGGTGTGACAGAAAATAGAAGGCCTTTGGATTTTAATCGGGCTTCCTTCTAAATCAGTCGAGAGTCCAGACCCAGTTTGTCTCTATTTCCTGTTTTTGCATGTTTCCACGCCGCCCAACGGAGAAGACCCAGTTTGAAGTCTCTCATTGTCTCTCTCCACCAATCATTCGGAAGCTCCTGTGATTTGCATGCTTTAATCGTTCCCTCATCACACCTTTTGGGCTCCTGCATATCTAACCGCTAGCAGAAGGCCCTTGGGGGCAAATTTGCAGCCAGAATTTCCTCCTAATGTCTTGCTATTCGGGAGTTTTTTTCTCCCTAATTTGTTCTTCCTTTGCTTCCTCTCTCCTCCTCATCTCATTCTCTCTCACTTTTGTTCACTCCTTTCCCGCACAAGTCTCACCCAGGATTGTAGAATGTAAACAAGGTAAAGAACTTGACACTCAGAAGCTTCCATCAAAAATATATTACTTTTCAAAAACAAAACAGCACTGGAAGGACTCTTAAATATTACATAAGCAAACAGGAGATATAAAACCTCCATTTCCTGCTTTGGACTGATGACAGTGTCTCCCCTGCCTACCAGTCTCACATATTAGTCCTCTGAAGACTGCAGGTAGACATTCTTTATTTTAATTTTGACAAAATATGCATGGGGATTGCGATCTGCATCGTATGTGTGGGTGTGCGTGGATGTGTCTGTGCACCCGTGAGTGTTGCTCTGTGCCGCCTTGCCAAGCGTAGTATGAGATTTCCAAAGTGCGTGGGCTGCTTTCTGGCTGCCGTGATTGTTAGCCGGCAGCTAAAAGCTCTGCGTTCGGTTCTGCCTACCCTGCACCCTGCGCTCACACTTCCTGGACCTGGCCCCTCCCCCACAGCTAATCTTACTACTGCCGAGGCCCCACCCACTGAGGGACTCAAACCAATGGCTGCATGGGGCTTCCAACATGGTCCTAAGATGGCAGCTACTTTAACTCTCCAACATCAGATAGTTACTTACATAATATGGACATCCACATGCAGAATGTGTGTATGTGCTATTGCTATGTGTTATGCATCCTCAAAATATGCTTATCTGTATGTTTCCTTCATGACATGACAATTTATTTATCCATCTTCCATAACCACTTATTCTCTAACTGTTTTTTCCAACCATTTATTCTATTTAATATACAAATCGAAACCTCCTGAAACTGATACTATTATTTGCAGGAATTTTCCGCAAAAGCTTTATTCACTTCACTGATTTTTTGATGCATCATCTGATCACTTGCCTGCCTCTTTCTGACAATTCAGAAGTACTACTAGAACGTGAACGAACACCGCTGGATGAGAAAAACACATTTATGAATACTTTCCAGGATGTGGGGCCTTCAGTGACAGCAGGCGTGCAGTAACACCTTCCAGGCTGTAGAGGGAGCACTGGCTTCCATTATTTATTATCAGGCTTCTGCTCTGTCCTGACAGTGAACTCCTGAACTGGACCCTAGTCACTGAGAAATGGGCTGGTGCTGGCTGGAAAGCCCCTGGTGTGTTGATCACCTCAACGATAAGGTCAGTCCTAAACCCAATTCACAGTAGCACGGGCACTGTCTATCCCAGTTCTATAAACCTTTGCAATGCATGTGTTTTTAAGAGCCATTTAAAAAAATATCTCTATTAAAACACCTTCTGGAGCACTGAAGGTGTGATGCGAATGCAGCTCAGAGGGACTCCCAGGTTAATTATCATGGATTGTTGACTTTCCAAGGTTCCTATTGTCAGCATAATAGAAGATGCACTCAGTATGATGATCAGTATGGGCTGGGAATGGCTTTAACTGGACAATGTAAACGGGCAGCCATATTGCACACGTTCATTGCTACTCGGAGCTGATGACACCGGTTGCTTTAGTGAAAACCAGAAACGATGCAGACGTTTTTGTGACGTTACAAGTAACGTTGCTGTCAGCCATGGTCTACGTTTGTCCGTGTTTACAGTACCAGCCAGAAATCTGGGCACACCTACTTTTTATCATTCGTCTATATTTTAGCGATGTCATTCACCTTATGGTAAAAGGCCTCGAAGCAATGAAATAGTAAATGTCAAATATTACAACGACCAAGAGAAACGTTCAAAGTTTTTCTCCAATTTCAGACTCTTCAGAATAGCCCCCTTTGCTTTGATGACAGCATCACGGACTCTTGGCATTCTTTCAACCAGCTTCCAGATGTAGCCACCTGGAATCTCTCTCCAACAGTCCTGAAGGAGTTTCCACAAGGTCTGGGCACAAGTTAGTTACCTCACTCTTACTCTTTGATACCAAACTCATCCCAAACCGGCGCTGTAGGGTTTAGGTTGGGGGGATTGTGGGGGGCAGGTCATCTGTCACAGCACTCCATCTCTTTCCTTGCTCACAAGATGATACAATGCTTACATAACCTTGTTGAAAAACTAGTTATTTTTGTGGAGATTGTCAGCAGGCATTTCCAGACTTTTGACTGGTACTGTACTGGTGGCTGACTCGGCTGTTACAGGAGACGTATTGTGCAGCCAGATGAACATGGGCAGGAGAGAGGGGTCATCCGTAAATATCTCAGATGCCAGCGCCCAAATGCCACAGGGATACCAGACGTTTGGTGCTTCTGGGAATCCACTCAAACGTCACTAGATGGACAGCTAGTGAACAGAGGCAGAAGCTTGCTAGATATCAGAAAAAAATGCCGCAAAGCTTAACAGCTCATGAAGCCCTGGTTTTTGTGTAACTTAAAGAGCCGAACCGCCTGAGTCTGCCGTACGATAAGGCAGCTAAGTGTGACAACTTTTTTAAGGGTGCACAAAAGCCGCACCTTTCCAAAGAGACATGGGCTGTCCGGATAAGGAAATGAGTTTTAACGTTTTAATTTCCCCTCGTTAGCTTGCTCTGTCTTTTCTCCGGCACGGTGACTCACGGCCTTATCTCAGGCTCATACTTAAAAAGGGAACGAGGCTGTGAGTCACAGGAGTCGTCGTGAATAGCTGACACATTCACTTTTCTTAATTCTGTTCCGAGTTCCATTTTCATTAATTGTCTCCGAGCCGGTAGCTTAAGCTTTAACTCAAAGGACATGTAAGGTTATCACATCGCAAACATAAAAGCTGAGAAAAGTCCAGCACAGCGTGTCACAAAGTATTTCAGTTTGCTTTTCTTGGTACTTACTATGTCCCTGTCACATGGACAGTCTTTGGTTTTCCTAAGTCGGGAAGCGGGTGCACAGAAGCACAGTGACCCCTAGGGGGCAACAAACGGCTTCGTTTTGCCCATGGATGAGATCTGTGTATGAACGGGAACCATGTCGACTGATCAGGTTCTTTGTTCTTTTGAGATGTCTACTGGGATTTAGAGAGATTTTTATGGCAAAAGTGAAAGTGTCAGTGTAATTGGGAGATTTTTTTTTTATCAGATGCTGGGGGTCAAAACAGGGAGCTGAATGGGAGTCTCACTGCGGGGCCAGTGAATGGTGACCATGCATACAGTAATGTCTCCTCTTTTCACTCACTGCGTGCTGTTGAATTTTTTGCAGCTTTTTTGTATGAATTTTTATGACTTTTTTGAAAATCACTACTCAAGCTAGACTCTTTAATATGAGAATATTATTGTTTTAAAATTTATGTTGGGAAAGGTTAGATAAAGGGATTGTCAGTTTGTGAGAATAAGAGTTGGAGTTGGTTTGGCTTTAATGTTGGGGTAGACATACTGTGCTTTGTGAATCCACACACACACACAGACACAGGTGCCCATCCACATCAGCTTTCTGTGTGTGTTCTGCAGACTTCTTGCTCTGAGGTGGGAGCTGGAAGACCACCTTGAGGGGGTTTATTAATGCCATTTGGCAGACACAATGACAGGAGAAGCTGCAGCTCTCTCTCTCTCTAAAACGAAACACTCTCCAGTTCCAACTCTGACATGCTTGAACTGTAAATATTTACTGACATGCGCTGAGCATCGACAGAAAATCCTTCCACATCCTGTCTTCTCAGCTGCCATTTTGAGACATTCCGATGTAAATTTATTGAGACCTTAGCACAAAAAAAACCATTTTGTTGTTTTGTTTACAGCGGAAGACAGAAAGAAATAGAGGGACTTGTTACATGGTCAGTTGGTGTTTTACAGGACAGGGTGCCACCGGAATTCTGGAAAGTGACATTTGGTTTTATGGAACGTTACTCTGGAGGTTCTTGGAACTCCACGCGATGCTCCGCCCTGTTTGTGATTCTGTGAAATTGTAACATGATCTTTAAAGTCACATGAAAATGCTGCTATTACAATTTGACTGTGCGTGCTTATTATGAGTAAAACAATTCCCTCTGTGTCATAACTAGCAGAATTTCACAGCACAATAAAGAACCCTGGAGACATTGAGACATTAGCTGGAGATGCCTGACTGATCATCAGTGTAGTCACCCGGGGGTGAGTGGGGGAGATGTTCATTTTAGCAGGGGACACGTTCTGGTTGTGGATTTAAACAATGTGCATCTGTTCTAAGTTTCAACCACGGGGCCCCAACTCTTTTTTCCCCAGAGGGCCAAATTCCATCAGGAATGGATGGGGGGGGGGGGGTCATGCAGTCCAGAATAAAATGTTCACCAGTTGGTGACCCCTGCTTTGTTCAGACGGTCGGGAAGTTGGAGATGCTGTTTCTTGAAAAGGATATTTTCTTTGTAGTTTTCTTTCAGTTTTGCCTGATTTTGTTCTGCGTCGTGTTCATTTAATTAACCCTTTTGCCCTTTCTTGCTGACAGTGGTGACCTCATTGGAATCCAGAATCTTGTTCGTGTGAGGACATGCCCACCTCAATGTCTGTAAAGCAAAATAGTAAGAATAATATTTATTTCTTCAGAGTTACCTGCTGTTTCTTTGCTCACAAAGTTACCCAACATGATTTGTTCATAGATGATTCAAAGACTGGCCCCCAACATTTACCTGTGTCTTGCCGGATTTTATTGCTCAATAATCAACCCCCCCCCCCCCCCCGCACACACACACACACTCGGTAACAGGGTTAAGGTTAGTAGAGTTTCCTTACCTGCCTCACGGTTGGGCCACGTTGCCGGGGATCAGACCAGAGCTTCTGTCAGATTCCGCTTCAGCTCCATATCTCTGCAGCTTGAGTTGGATTCCTGTCACCGGCAGCAGATGGTACGATGGCGGAGGCATGCCCTGGGAATGCGCGCACACAGATGGTAATGATAAACCCAGTGAGGAAGCGGCAGACAGAAAGGGTTAGGCCAGTGTGCGTGTTTCTGTGGCTGTGGAGATGCGCTGGACCCCCGGTGAGCCGACGGGACCTTCTGCCGCCCAGGTGCTCGGTGTGCGTGCCCCAGCTGGTGTTGTGAATCAGGCCGATGACCCACGCCTGCTAGAATCCGGCTATTTCACAACACCAGGGTGGTACCATACTACTGTCTACAGAACCTTCAGCAGATGGGTCATTCTACTGTCAACAGGACTGCAGGCAAGTCAGTCACACCACAAGTTAAAAATAACATCCAATGAAGTATCAACCATTTCCCAAAAATCTGGAGCATTTGCGCTATTTCTATATTTGTTCATAAAACAAGAATAAATAATTGTTTCATAATTAGCTATAAAATATAGACATGTAGCCCAGGGGATGAGGAGGGAGGAGGGGGGTGTCTGTTTTCTTTCTGTGGAGACCGATCTGTGCAGTTTCCCTTTTGTACGTGTTTAAACAAATTCTTGGTGAATTTACATGGTGAAATTTTCTGTATATTCCTCCACAGCAGCGTTCAAACATGGATGCCAAAATTCATACAATTTAAAAGCAAAAATCAATAAATAAAAAAAAAGCCTGACAGTATGTTGTCTCCTCTGTCTGTTTGCTGTGTCTGATCCATCCCAGATCTAATAACACCTCCTCTGAAAATAAAACACTGCAGTTCCTGCGGCCCCCAGCGGCGTCGGGTTCTGATACCACAGCCTCTTTTTTGTCGCTGTGGAAAAAGTGCTACTGATTTCAGCTGGGGTGACTTTAGGACTTGACCCTTAAGGGGGCTCAGTGCCCAGATAAAATATGCCCCCCACAATTACATCATTTGCTGGGGGAGGGTATGAAATGTTTAAAAACATGGGACAAATCACTAAATAGTTTTAGAAAAAAAAAATTTTCATGGGGACTGAGGCAAAAAAAATTGGGGCTGAACCTCCTATGGATTTCAGTTGCACGTTACACCGTGACTTTATTACATTTCACCTGTTACCACACCAACAAATACACAAGACCTACGTGACACCATACAGATGAATTTGTTATACTGGGCGGAGCGAATATCCCAGTTGTAAAAAACACTGCAAGCGAGGCTTTTTGGTCACGTCATGTTTCTATCTTAAGAAATGCAGAGTCCACCTCAGGGCATCTTGTGGCTCCGTTATTCAAGGAAAAACGGCCAAGCCCCCCCCCCCCCCCCACCTACCGTGACCTGGGCAGTGCTCTCAAGGGGACATAAGGCCATGAAAGTTAATGAAGAACGGGAGTGAGGTCCATGGTGCGTCTACTGGTGGGACAAGGTCACTTAGAGGAAACCTGCATGCTGATGGCTGCCGGTTCATGTGGTTCGACGACATGGGAGGACATGGAAACTCCACGTAGGAAAAGCAAGGACGGATGCTCAAGGCCAGGTCCTCCGCGAGGCAATAGTCCTAAGCCCCAACTGCAGCCAACATTTTTATTTCTTAAATAAAATGTTCACAACACAATGTATGAGACAGACCATTAATACCACTTGTATTTTCAGCTCAAATTATTTAGCTCATGGAATCTGGCAGGGACACTAATCTGGTTACTGCTTCTGAAGTACCAACAGAAGTTTTAATTAGTCTGTGTTTTGAGTTTTGGTTGCCTAAAGTAGTTGTTGGATCATTTGAAGAGCAAATGACCTAAACCCAGTCTGCAGGGTATGCCTTAGATTACTGGCAGAGTCTCATCTCAAAAACAATAAAATACTGAGTGAGAAATTCGCTCTTCGTTTGCATTTATTCAACTCCATTCACTTCAATTCAATTTATTTTCATGCAGGCCCTCTTACAAGACAGCTGCATTAGTGTTTCTCAAAGCAGTCCTTGAGGACCCCCCAGAAAGCGCATGTTTTCACTCGCTCCCAATTCTCCAGGGGACACTGGTGACACCGCCCTAGGGACCTTGACAAGAGTATGTGACAATTCATTATTACCTCATTTATCCAAAAATATTTGATATCATTTGAGAACACTAGAGATGCTAATGGAGGATCACCGATAACATTGTTTTCTGTAGTTCTTATTTAACAGCACTGATACTGCCTAGAATAATTCCTTTGACTGTCAATGAGGTGAGATCATGTGGAGTTCATTCAGTATCGAAGTTGTCTGTGAGGAAGTTGAGGACAACCAATCAGCATTGACCAGGTGACTCAGTCTTTGTCCTTATGTCCTTGTAGTTTTCAATTAATGCTATCTAGCCGGAGATCTGAAATACCTAATGTAATAATGGTGTCTACATGCACAGATCTTGCTCAACTGCCCAAGGTAGTAATTAGTAATTAGTAATTAGCTGGAGAAAAAATTGTATTTCTCCCGCAACCAAACAGAAGCGGTTCTTGCTGGTTCGCAAGCATATATAACCCATCTGGAGTTCATCGCCTTGTCGCTGAAAAAGACTGGACAGCGGTATTGACACTGGGATAGCAGAAGTGCCAGCAATGGACACCATACCTGTTTCCACTCAAAGTGGGAAGTTTTCCGTCTCACCAAACGTTGGTGAGAAAGAGTCAAAATACAGTTACAGCGTGGACGATAAGTTCTTCTACAACTGTGATGTCAACAGCATGGCTTCCACGAGATCAGAGGTCTTCTCAGGGTACAATACTCTGGACGCCCCGCCAAACTATGACTTTTATACAAACACAGAGGTGTATGGGAGATCTCGCAAAACAAGACCTTCCCTCTTCCAGTTACATTCCATCATTCAGGTGAGGAGACCTTTTCAATGACTGTACAAATATATTTGTGCAAATTTATAAGACAGATAGGTGTAGTCGACTTTAATATCTTGGTTTTAACCATCATTAACGTGATGGATGTAGAAACCCGGTGTCACATGTCTGCTGATATCTCTTGTACCGGCCAGGGTTGCATTTGATTAGACCAATACCTGTTTGCTCCTTTTCCCGATGTTTTCTGTGTTTTTTTGAACCTGAATTTCTCATCCCAAATTTTCAATCTTAATTTTCCAAATTTTCAAAAGCCGAATTTTACAACCTGATCTACATTACCTGAGGTAATGAAATTGAAGTTCAGGCTGACACACTGAAATTCGAGTAAATAAATTCAGATTCAGGTTGTGTTGAATTCTATTTCACGCCATTTGTGAGCCCTGCAGTGGGTTTTTGCCAAATCCTGGGTCATATCCTGCCTTGCAGGCTCCAGATACCATGACCTTGTAGGTACATATAAAGATGTAAAGATATGAAGATACTGGCAGGTGTGCACGCCAACAAGGTGCTGAACATTAAAAAACACTGATGAGTTGATCTCTCAATCCATCCGTTTTTTATATTGATTATCCAGTACTGGGCCGTGGTTGGCTAGGACCCGTTATTTGATGCTGAAGTATCCTGCCAGGGTTATTATTGTTAACAAACACTAAAACTATAAGAAAACATTTTCGTGAACCAAAATAAAATAACATGCAAAAATAAAATGAAAAACTACAGCTAAACAAAAATGATAAATATTGTTTCCAAAACTGAAAATGAAAATAAACGTCAAATACAGACGCTCCTGTACTTACGAAGTTTCAACTTACGAACTTTCAGACATACAAACGAAGAGGACTGTAAGTCCAAATTGTGTTTGTTGGGCCGTTTCCTGTCTGCAACATAATTTTTTTTCTGCCCGCCAATTCCACCTAGTACGACTTCTGGCCGCTACTCCCGCCGCGCAGCAGCGTAGCGTGCGTACTCCCAGCATCCTAGTTCTTTGTATTTGCGTACACCCTTAAGATGATGTTGAATAACGACTTACGAACACTTCAATTTAACAAACGGCCATTCAGAACCTAACTCATTCGTAAGCAGAGCAGCGTCTGTACTTACTTACTGATTTTAATACTGTTTTAAAAGTAGTGATATACTGTATATAAACTTTGATTACTGTTAATAATGCCTGGACATTTTGAGGACATTATGTAATGTGCACTGTGCACTCACGTAGGATTCTCTAAAGATCAGATACATAAAATATCTGTACAATTTTCAGTCGGTGCCTAGAAATAAAATGTTTGAAATTAAAACTAAAATATATAAAAAGTAAATAGAAATAAATCTTCAAAACAGCATCTAAATGTGGCTTGCTGGTGCAGTGGTTCGCATTGTTGTCTCACACCTCTATGACCTGGGTTTAAGTCTCTGCTGTGGTTCCACGTGTGTGGAGTTTGCATGTTCTAACCTGTGTTGCTGTGGGGTTTTTCTGGGCATTCTGGTCCCCCCACCTCAGTCCAGCAACATGCTGAGGTCAATTGGAGTCACCAAAGTGCCTGTGAGTGTGAATGAGCCCTGTGATGGGTTGGGGTCCCATCCTGGGATGTTCCCTGCCTTGTGCCCTGTGATGGGTTGGGGTCCCATCCTGGGATGTTCCCTGCCTTGTGCCCTGTGATGGGTTGGGGTCCCATCCTGG
>JABFEB020000020.1:21519279-21533356 GCA_019775895.2 Stomatorhinus ivindoensis | reverse complement strand
ATAATGATTTCTGGGAGGTGGATGAGGGGCAACCAGGAGAGGGCGTGCTGGCTTTACCTGAGAGGTATTCGGTACCAGAGTAGGCCTATACCACAGTAGGCCTATACCACAGTACTTTCGTTCGAAAATACCCCAATACCCTGCTCACTGAGTTTTGTCAGGAAATACCAGAATAACGTTGATTTTTAAAAATACCATCAAAATACCATATATCAATGTATGGATAGATGGTATTACTGCATTAAAAATGAGATATGGCCCAATCCTACCTGGCTGAGGGGGTCAGTGTTAAAAAATTTGCCTGGGGGGGAGGTGTGGGTATTAAAATTTGCAGATTTATTCATTTTGTTGTTTGTTGTTCTCAGAAATTCAGTTAACAGCAAAGTTTTCTTGTGGTAGTAAAATTTGCTGAGCAGGTGAGGTGGGCTTGCGGCGGTAAAGCTTTTGCCCTGTTAGTTTTACCGCCACTGAATAGCAGAATGACAAATTTTGAGGACATTTCAGGTCATTACAAATTTTTGTTTTACAGGGTGGTTTAAGGAAACTCATTAATATTCATGAGAGAAGCTACCTGATTGACCGGTGAACTGTATGTTTGGCATTCACTGGCCAATCAGATAGTGTTTCTCTTATGTATATTAAATGAATGCTCCCAAACCACCCTGTAAAATGAAAATTCACCGCATGATTCGGCGGGTCTAGTGTGAATGTACTACCGTGTATGAATGGGATGTATACAGCTTTAGATTTAAATCCTGCTTGTTAAAATGCTTCCAGCAGTTCTTCCTGATCAGTCTCTGTGAGGCTTGTTGAATAAGGACAGAAATAAAGTGCTGTGTTGGCAATGGACGTTCTGGGAAATTAACAATTAACAATGTTTCATGTGAAAAAATTGGCAATTATCTCAGTTCACCGATGCTTTGCGTAAACCCAACTGGGATGAATTGCCCAGCGCTGTATGACTGTACGCTGTGACACAGCGCTCTCTGGTGGCGACTCCCGACACTTGCACTCGCCCATCTTCCCTCACACTTTTTGTGCGCTCCTCCTTCTCAGACTGTGGGAATGGGAAAGTGGCCGCTGACACGTCGGATTGCTCCCTCACCTTCCACAAGCTGCAGCTCCTGCTACAGGGAGACCGAGAGTGGGTAGCCGAAATGAACACCCCCCCCCCATATCCCCCATTGTGTGAACTTTATAACCTTGTGTTGCAGTACAAAGATTCCATTTCGATGCCCGTGCATAAGAGATACTGGTGATTTCACAGATTAATTGTGAGCATTATTTGTGTGTTCTGTCCACGACAGCAGCATGTTGCTGAACTCGCCACCAACGTCGAGCTTTAACAGCTTTAGCTATGAGAAATTGGTATTTTATATAATATTTTAAAATACTGTGCTGCCATGGATAAACTTGCTGTTCAGCAGATGAGTAATTTTAATGAATATTTAATATCTGTGACATGGATAATTTTGGTCTGCTAAAGCCAATGATTTTCATTTGTTTGTGTACAGGCCTGGGTGGCTCAAAAGGCTCTTCACAGATTTTGTCACATTTACAGTCAAGATGGTCGTTAAGAGCCAGGTTAGTATTATGGGATGGCAGATGGCAATCGGTTCAAATGTGGTGATGGGCATCCTTAACCATTGGGTTGTATGGTTCAGAAAATGGAGTGAAACTACTGAAAATATTGCATTTCCAGAAATATCCAAGTGGGGGTAAACCTTAGTTTTTTTCTGAAATAGTACATGATGTACTGTGTTGGTGAAGTGCTGGTGACTCAACAGTGCCACCTGATGGTTGGTTTTGGAACCACATATCCACACGCTGGAGGTTAAAAGGGCTGCTGTTTGTACAGACGCTCCTCTGCTTATAAATGAGATACGTTGCGAACGGTCATTTGTAACTTGAAATGCTAGTAAGTCGTTATTCAACATCATTTTAAGGGTATAGGCAAGTACTAATTACTAGGATGCTGGGAGTACGCACGCTACGCTGCTGCGCGGTGGGAGTAGCGGCCAGAAGTCGTATTACCCGGAATTGGCGTGCTGAAAAAAAAATTGATGCTGCGGACAGGAAACGGGAGCCCAATGAACACAATTTGGACTTACAGTCCTCTACGTTTGTATGTCTGAAAGTTCTTAAGTTGAAAGTTCGTAAGTAGAGGAATGTCTTTATTTGTACTGTGTACATGCTTCTTACAAACCACCAGCTACTAGGAAAGAGTAACATTTTTGTGTCCTTGTTTTTTTTTCTAATTTCAGATCTGTAAAGAGATTAATAAGCTTGCTGATATACTTGCTGACTTTATACAAGATACTGCAGGTTTGTCTTGGATTCACAGTGATGATCTGTCAGGCCATGTTAAATGTGCTGTGTGGCATTGAGTAAGTCATGGTCTTCAATAAATCTTGCAGAAAACTTCCTGAGTGATGGCGATATAGGTGTGGATATCTCAGTCACTGCTCCCCCGGTCATCACATCCAATTACATAGAGTCTTATCACAAGGTACCCCCCCCCCACCATCCAATAACAGGCCGTGATACTGCAGCACTACCAAAACAGCATTCGTCATTTGAATGGAAAGCATTCTGACGTCCTCATCTGCATAAATTTCACTGTCTGGATGTTTTTCTACTAAATAAGTGGTTGAATCTTTTACATCGTGGTTAATTTAATGTGGCTTGTATGTGTGGTACATTGTTTGGCATGCATTCTGTGATAAGATGCCACATTAATATGTTGTGTTTTGATGTCATGAGCCGCATGACCCTTTTCCCATGATGCCTAGGGAGTAACCCACTACCACAACATGACAGCGGTCATCAATGCCTCTGTCTTCACCCCTGCCCGGCTGACGGAGGACCGCATGCTGTACTTCTGGATCTCGGATGATTTGTTGGAGCCTCTGGTTAAAGTCGCTCATCTCGACGGCCGCTATGAATGCAGCATTACCGGTCCTGAGCTCCTGGTGTGTGTGTGTGTGTGTGTGTGTGTGTGTGTGTGTGTGTGTGTGTGTGTGTGTGTGTGTGCTGCACTCTGAGTGTTTCCCAATCGGCCACTCGTGTCTTACACTTTCATTCTATTTCTGAATATTATTTCAGGATCTTTTCAAAGTGGACCTCTCTTCAACCAAGCCAGCTCTTCTGGAACAGGTAAATTTATTTGGAGAAGGTTGTTAGGTTATTAGGCTCTTGCTTAATAATCTAAAACCTGAATTATGTAACATACATTTGTGTTCATTGATGCCTTGGAGTCTGTGTGACCAGGTATGAGGCAGTGAAATGACATCAATGGATTTAGTTTGTACTTTACATTTCTCTTTTTGAAAGATCACTTATCCCTTAGTAATAAAGCTCACTTCATTCTGATTGGATTGATCACCTTGTGTAAACGTGACCATATTTGTAGATTCAGGAGGGAGGAAGCCCAAGCTGTGCTCTTTATCTAACAGCTCCCATCCTTGGTTGAACATGGCTCTATTTGTCATTTTTGGGGCTACCAAAAAAGAGGTTCTCCTGGTTCTCCTGGTTTCCATGGTTCACGAGGTTCTCCTCGTGCAGTGAGGATAACACTGTGTTTCGCTTTTCCTGCTTATTGTGCCTGGCGGTAGCGGGAGTCACCGCTCTTCTGTTGTGCCATTTTGCGTCTTCACATCTGCCGCATGTGCGCTTTCTCATGTGTCTTTAAGCTCTTGTCCACAGAGGCACCGGAGCTGAAGGTGCGCAGTGTGACTGCCCCCCATCTCTGGACGACCACCCAGGGCACGTTTGTGCGAGGGACTGCCTCAGTGGAACTGGCCGGGGGCCTCGCCACCCCACCACTCTCCTTTAAAGCGGTAACCCCCCTCCCCCCCCCCACACACACACACACACACACACACACACACACAAATATCCGCATGACATGGACACTGGGGAAATGAAATGTGATTGGTTCATGTGACTTAAATCAACTGTGAATGTTTCCCTCTTTTAGGAAGTGCAGGTGCTCGTGACAGCTTCCTACGCTAACAAAAAGCTGATCCTGAGAGTCACATGTCCCCAGAGCGCCCCCAGAGAGCAGTGGTATAAAATCAAACCTAAACACTAGCATTAGTCATACAGAAATTACTGTGGCTCAGTCGGAGATACAGAAGACTTTCTAATATAGTCTAGATCCGGGTTTCTCAGCCTTTCCAAGTGCAAAGGCCCCTCTATTCATCATTTATGCCAAATTTCATTTTCTCAGTATCCTTCTCTGGGTTTTCGTCTGTGCAGCAGCACATTACGGTCCAGACCACGTTTCCCTGCCATGGCCAGAGGTCGCTCGCGTTGAGAAACCCAGGTCTAGATATTAAAGAGTAAACAAAAACAAACATAAAACGAAATGCGGCAGACGATGCCACAGTTCAGCAGCCAGCATCCAACTGTTTGAAAAATTGCCCAGTAAAATGTTGCTTATCTCTTTGAAAGCGTTTCCATCTCGGAGGAGTCAGTCTCTCCCAAAACCCTCCAGGTAACCCTTTGCATGATGGGAAGTCGGCAGTAACGTCTCCTTCCTTTTATCTGTCTAACCCATATTTCCTGGCTCCAGGATGGCCAACTGGGGTACTTAAGAGAGGCTGTTGAAAAGATAGGCATCCCAAAAATCACTTCCTGTGAGTTTTTGTATTTGTTCCACTTTCTCCAGATATCATCTGTCATTTAATCAATAGTAATCATCTCGAAGATTAACTTAAACTGCCGAAGTTTGTGCTGGATGTCGGTAGTCGATCTTTTCTCTGACATTTGTGTGATTACATTTATCATCTCAGAAAATGCTGGTGTTTATGTAAAGTGTAATTAAAGTGTAAATAAAGCCTCCGGATTTTGAATCTTACTGCTTGTGTTGACGGGAGCCATAATGCCATGTCTTAAGTCTGACTCTTCTCAATCCAGTGCTCACCGCCGCCGCTGTGTGTTTACTGACTCTTTTCAATCCAGTGCTCACCGCCGCCGCTGTGTGTTTACTGACTCTTCTCAATCCAGTGCTCACCGCCGCCGCTGTGTGTTTACTGACTCTTCTCAATCCAGTGCTCACCGCCGCCGCTGTGTGTTTACTGACTCGGCTGTATATTTTTCCTCAGACCTGGAGACGGGGATCACTGTCCTAATGAACAAACAAGGGCTGGATCTGTTTGATATCATCAACCCTGTTGTGTTACCCCAGGAGGTAACGTAACCCTTTTTCAATGAGCATTAAATCTCAAGCGTCAGCGTTTTCTGTTTTCAGTGTAAGAAGCTCTTTACCACATGATGCAGAGTGATTGTATGTGCATGCGTATTTGTGTATGTGTGTGTGCATGCGTGTGTGTGTGTGTGTGTGTGTGTGTGTGTGTGCATGCGTGTGTGTATGTGTTTGTGTGGATTAGGTTTATATTACATTGTGGGGACCAAATGCACCCCACAATGTGATAAAAACCTCTTATTTTGACGTTATGGGGACCATTTTTCAAGTCCCCACAAAGATCTGTTAATGCAATCAAAATACTAAAAATGCGAAAAGTCTCGTATTTTGCTTGGTTACTTATGGTTATGGCTAGGACTGGGTAGGGATTAAGGTCATCATGTTGGGATTAGAGATTTCCCCATAGAAATGAATGCAGAGTCCCCACAAAGATATAATTACATGTGTCTGTGTGTTTATTCAGTTAGTGCATTATTTAAATAGCTTTTGATGTGAGAGATAAGGCAGCAAAAAGAATCATCATATGAACTGGATAATTTTGCTCATGATTTGATATTTTATTAGTTCCCATTGTGTGAAATTAGGCAGCGACTGACAGCAGCATTTCTAGCACAGTGAAGCACAGTGAAGCACAGTCTCGCTCTTTCCATCTGTGCAGAGCTACGTCGTGGTGCAGGTGGACTTTGGATTCCCTCACCATTTGCTTGTTGACTTCCTTAAGAAGACGCTTGAGTGACAGGAAGCGCAGTGCACTGTAAGAACTCGCGTCACACACCTATCACAGTGACTCAACATTGACCCAATTTGTACAACTATATGTTTTACTGGATCCACTCAAGTTAAGTGTCTTGCTAAAGGGTGTCACAGCATAGCCCTTGGGACTCAAACCTATCCATGTCCTTATTATGCCGCGCTGTGCTGTGGTGTCCAATCAAATCCCAGAAGTGGGCCATTTTGGAGATGTGGTAACGTATTCAGTTATCACTTGATCTGCCAAAGAACAGGTTTGCAGAGCCTGTCTCTTGTGCTGTATATGTATATATTGACGTTATATTGACTCTTATCCTGGAGGTGTTCTATACTCCAGATACTCGTGTTGGGGTTATCAGATTTTGAGTTGCTTTGGGCCTCATTGTCCATAATATTGACATGACTGTTTAACAAACTTCCTAATGATTTCCAAGAAATAAAGTATTAAATGCTAAAATGAACATTTCTGTGACCACTAGACATGGAATTCCATCTTTGAACAATACTGCTATTTTAAACAATGTAACACTGACTGTTGTCACAGTGACATAGTAAAATAGTAAAGGTGGAAAAAGCTTTGATAGCCCAAGTTGTTGGCAAAGGCGAATTGGCAGCAACACTGATTATCCCCTTTGTTTTTCAAAATTTGGAATCATTGAAATCTTTTGAAATGAGTGTGTTTAAGGACTGTCAAAACCTGTATACTGTTATTATCCATTGTTATTATCCATCCAGTGCATTTTGTGACTCACTATTAAATTCACTAGCCACCATCAACAGCAGTGAGTCTTTACTTATTTCTGAAGGTGACATGCATTGGTGATCTGAAATTCTTTACCATCAGATGAGCCATGAAAGCTGTGTTAAATTTTATATTTAAACAAGTTAAAGAATGCTATAAACTGGGCCTTGCTGTCTAACTGTACTCTGTTCAAATAAATACTTTTAAATACAAAATGCAGCATCTAACCAGTTTATTCTATATTGCTGTACATCACACTGAGCAGTTTCAGCTTCATTGTCGTAACTGTGGATCACAGCCTGTGTTTTCTCTTATGTACACCTGTTAGTGTCACGCTCTGGGGGGGTTTCTGACCCGGGGACGAGGCGTGGTGTAGGCAGGGAAGGAAGCTGGGCCATCCCCTGACCGCCCCGGGGCTTTATTAAGAGAGTTAGTCTTTAAAACAAGGACTAACTAGCAAAGGTCGGGGCAGCAAGGAGCAAGCAGGGAACCAAAAGTCAAACCCAGTCAATGAAAACATCAGCAACAGCATCGTGAACAACGACGACTCCACCAGGAAGAGAACAGGGTCGGGAACTTTAATACGGGGGCCTGGTAAAGCAGGCAACGCGTGAAACTAATAAACTAAAACATGGAACCCAAACCAGGAAACAGAATCTAACACTGGGGGAATAAGAAACAGGTGAAACAGAACCACGGACACAAAGCAAAAAACTGAAACCGAATACAGGTCACAAAACACAGGAACTAGAAAACTGATGCAAATGAAACACTAGGGAACACAATCTACGAAATACAAAAACAGAGGAAGCAAGATTTAAACACACATATTATATTTAGCCACATGCTTAGCTCATTGAGCTATGCAGCCATCAGGGGAGCAGGGGAGCCACTAAAGACTGACAACAGGAAGGACAGGATGGCCAGCGACACCTGCTGGCCAAACAGAGAGAGGACATGAAAGACTGGGACAAATGAGTGCAGACCCTGACAATTAATTGTAGGCTCAGGTTCTTACTCTCTGATTATAAGAGCTAGACAGTTCTGCATGAAAAAATGTGATTCTTTAATTGACTATTATGCCTGAACATCTGAATGCGATTTAGTTTAATTTCTCATTCACGTTCTGATTTATCTTTGTTAATATGACAAAACGTCTGAAAAAATGATCGCAACATTTTGAGGCAGCGTTCACTTATGTAAGTGTCATGATCCGCCCGTCCAGCCTCGCGTGTGCCACGCCCCCCTCGTTATCTCGTGTTCTACCCTGATGGAACCCAGCTGTTGTCAATTCGTGCCTGATCGTCTTCACCTGCTGTTTATCAGTCTATGCCCGTTTCTTGCATTTAGTCCGCGTCTCAGTGAGTCTTGTCAGATCGGTCATTGTGGTGTTTTGTGGCGTTTCCCTGCTGTGTCTATGTTTACCCTGCGTTGCAAGATTAAACCCCGTGATTTCCCCGACTCCCTGCCCACTGTCGCCTTTGTTCCGCCTCACGCCGCCGACACCCTGGCACGACGCATGAAAATAAGAATATACGAATCATATATATATAATAATGACACAAGTTACCCCTTAGACGTGCCTGCCATTTTTGAATCTGACCATATTTTAAAACATTTTCGTTGTTTTCGCATGTACCCCTAAATGATTTTCACCTGATTCGTTATTTCGAGTATTGTTATACATTTTGAACACTAGATGGCAGCCCAACTACAGAAACATATATGGCCATAATGAGAGGAGGAAGATCAGCTGTCTAACCACGGACGCGCAACACATTGCTGTAAAAATGTACCTTCGCAGTTTTCCCAGGGCTGCGTCTGCTTTTCGCAGAGCCATTTCATACATACAAAAATCGTTTCTAGGTTCTCGTTCTTAGCGAGACTTTGAATCCTTGGGTATTTTCATGTCTAAAGTGCAAGTAGGCCTAATTACAATTTACTTTCTTTAGGCTATACTTCTGTCAAATAGGTTTTTGTACATTTGAACTGGACGACATTAGAGCGTAGAAACCAGTAATATTATCCATAAAATTTCCGTTCACTTTGGTTTCCATTAGCACGGGGTTCCATTTTATCCTATACATTTGTAATACTGCGATGGGCTGGCCCCCTGTCCAGGGTTGTTCCCTGCCTCGTGCCCATTGCTTCCGGGTGGGCTCCGGACCCCCCGCGACCCAGTAGGATAAGCGGGTATAGAAAATGGATGGATGGATGGATGGATGGACATTTGTAATAATCAAATTCTTAAATGCGCGCCACAGTATTTAATTATTGTGTCATTCAACATTTCCAAAAGAAAACGTGAAACGTGACAACATCCTTGGATATAGACGGGAGTGTCTAAAACAAAACTGATTCGCCGTTTGGGACTTTTGGTTAATTAAGGTTGTTTGCTAGGGCCATTCTAAGCTGTACACTTACGTGTCCCCGTTTTAAAACAATACCTTTGGGGTATTATTTTTTAAATCCTCTTAAGGCGTCTAAACATTGACGCTTGGTTACCGATCTGCCTTTGATGCCGGGCCCCCCCGAGGTGAGTTACTGAGGCGCAGGTACTGAGGGAAGCTGAAATAACGGCATCGGCAGCTCACTCTCGAAGTAATGGTGAAATCCGTGCATTTCCCCTCCGCTGATAGAAATACAGAGAGTCCAAGGTCTACTGAAGGTCGGCAAACTGGTTACGCACCAGTAATCTGAAGGCACACGACGGTAAATTTCAGTTTTGATTTCTTTGGTCTGCTGTGCTTATAGGTCACTGAAAAGCAGCTGCTGAGCAGAAATACGATGACTGCAAAATAAGTTCATTTATGCGGATTAGTAATTAAACAAAGTTATGGATAAAATGATATACATTCAAAAAATTAAAAGTATTTTATGGTTAATTGGTTATAGGTTGTCAGACTAATATAAGATGTAGGCTACTGGTTGGTGGCCTTAGCACTTAGGACTGCCAAGTGCAATTCGAGATATGCATTAGATAAATTACGACCTAGATATTAATTAAAGTGAATAATCTGGAACAATTTTGAATTTTCAAGCATTTATCAGCTTTCACACTGTTGTCAAACAGGACCAGAGCAAGTCTCCGCAATATTAATTCAGGTCCCCTGATGTACCAAACATCGGCGCATAGAGACACAGGCTGGGAATGCGGGCTGGTGCGTGATTGACTTGCCATAGTTGGGCGGAGTTCTTGGAGGCTGAAGTCCGCGGATGCTGATATCACTTTCACTTCGCTGCCTGGCAGTAATGCCTCTTGTAGGCTACATAACGGTGCTGTAGTGGTTCTTTCCCACGCCGGGCTGTAATACTGTACCGATCTCCGCGCGCACTCTTGTTGGATACAATGCAAACAAAGACGCCAAACGTTTAGTTACGAAAGATTCTCACTACAAAACTCGAAGGAAAGCAACTTGCGACGGTACATCGCTCCACGGGTACACCGTAAGTAATACGGGAAACTGCCGAAGAAAAGATGCGGTTATTATCTTGTCAATTGCACCCGCATGCCTCTGCCCGCTATCGTACCCTTAGAAGATAGAGTGGGGAGGCTTTAAATAGATACGTATATACATTAAAAATTAAATTAGAAAAAAAAACTCGTTTAAATGTAATCTTGCATGATATCACAAGTTGGAATGTACAGTATGCGGCACCCATCCGTTGACCCTAATTAATATTTATTCGTTTTAAGCATTATTCCACCAGCTGTGTGTAAACAGAGACTTGAAAGACAGTTGACAGCAGCTTCTTGAAGTGGGTTTTTTACGTCCTCACACCTGCTGTGCGCGCACTGCTTCTCTACTGTGCTGCATCTGCAAGAAATAAGCAGTTTTACGTAACATGCGTTTTTACGCTTTGACTAACTGCACAGAATCGCCGTGGTTTTTGTTTTTTTTTTGCGTGCCATGTGCGTGGCACTTAATATCATTTTGCGTTCGACACTTCAATGCCGGTGAAACGCGTTATGAAACGCACACCTTAATTTGTCATGTATGACACGGTTGGGTTAAGCGGGTTTCACAGTTTAGTGTGGAGGGTGCAAAGTAAAGTAGCACGGTTAAAAGACACCACACCACTCCGTGTCCATAAATTCCAGACTTACAAATAGGTTTAAGTTACAGTGGCTTATAGGCTGACAGATCACTGAGTAGTTAAGACGTAATTCGGAGCCCTGTTCGCTATCCTCCTGCAGTTCAGCGGTGCAACGCGGATCAAATGTGAGCCCGGTCACCAGTAACGAGAGCAACGGTACCAGATGCGCAGGTGTCCTGTGGGCACGACCTAGTGACGGATGGTCGGAGCTCAGTTTTTGGAATTTACTGTTATACGACTTTTGGACATGGAACCACATGATTTGACGTATGACCTGGTTTACTCCTGGCTGCAACACCGGTTAGAGCTGGATGGGTTGAACTCATTTGGGTTTCATCCCGTTGAAGTGCAGTGCGTGGCTTGATCTACAGAAGGCGTACACAGCCACGGTCCATACTGTAGCAGTAGATCCCCCCTTTAAGAAATAAAATAAGAGGTCCGATACACTGTATTGATCCCGGGGAAATCCTTAAAAAGTGCATAATACAGTGCAGGTGCTATAAGTGAGGTACAAACATGTTTATATAGATCAACTAACGCAGGACCCGTTTACGAGTGTCTCCCTGTCATCGTGCCTTCACGGACACACAGATATGATGGCATTCCGCCCCTGTGAGGCAGATTCCCTGGAGCGGCGGAGCTCTTCTCAGCCCCCCCAGCTAGTGCTTGCGTGCGTCCGCGGTACCGGGCAACAGGTGGCAGCTCGGGGGGCGCGGGGGAGCAGAGGGTGGCGTCGCAGGCGCTGCCATTGTCACCTCCTACACCTTGTTCGGCGGGCCCCGGCTGTCATGCTGTTCTGGCCGTGGTCTCCGTTAGCACCCTGTGCATCTTGGAATGAGAACATCAACAGCATGTCGGTAGCTGTCTGCCTGGGGGGGGCTGGCTTTTCTTTTCTCAGTATCTGTAGGGCGGGGGGGGGGGGGGGNNNCCCCCCCCCCCCCCCCCCCGTAGTGGAAAGCCTTTGATTTGCCGGTATCGTACAGTGGATATGTATCCTTTTACATACATGAAGGTAGCGGGTCTTTTCTACCAGTAGTATACTTAACTACATAAATGGGTAATAGGCCACCTATAAATTTGCACCAATAAAGAAATGCATGAAAATTAAAGAATTGCTGACTGTGTCACCATTGTCACCGAGGCATGGAAGTACCAGTTTCCAGTGGAGGGGTCAAGGCACTGTATGAGCTATGGAGAAAGGGGAATTGAATACCTTGCTCAGGGTCACATTACTACCGTGATATTTCTTTTGTGTGTGTGTGCGCGCGCGTGTGTGTGTTTGTTTGTGTTTTTTTGTTTTGTTTTTACCGTGGTATTTCTGTCTAAATGAGATTTCTAGCTTGCCGTTGTTTGTGTCTAGTGTGTCTGTTTATCACTGTTCTAGTAATAGAGCTGTCGCGATTACTCTATTAAACTCTGTTACTCGATTATTTAAAATGATTGATTTAAATTTTCCTTCTCGGTTACTCGACAATAGGGCTGAAGGAAGACGGCGCATGAGGATTCAAATAAAGAGCGAAAGCATCAGTTGTATGGGAGCATTTTACACTAAAAGTGAATGAAAATGCAGGTCTCCACCCATTACAGGTTAAACACGATGATTGGGGGGTTGTATTAACTGGTTTTGATTTACTGGGAGCTGCAAACACCCCCCCGTAATTTATGTCCAAGATAATCACTCTTACTTAAATCATTTTTATTAATTTACGTTATCCGTTACCCGCATCATCTTACATAACACGGTGCATGACAGTATAATACTTTTGCTTATTGTGTGTTTTTGAGTAGGGTCGAACCTAATTGAAAAAAGTTCACATTGCGATATTAAGCGTTTTAAAGGTATAAAAGTTTTTGCTATATTTATGAATTCAAAATTAACTATATAGCCTTATCTTATATAGAACTTATCTACCAACAAAGTCTGTCAAATTAGTTGATGCAATTGCCGTTAGTTGCCAACAGGCAAAAAGATGGGCTGACAAATCACTTGCTTTCGCTCAATATCATCTCTATCTATCTATCTATCTATCTATCTATCTAGGCCTATCTATCTATCTATCTATCTATCTATCTATCTACATTTTTACATATACTAGGTAATGTTAAAAAGAGGAGCCATCCTTAAAATTGCAAACCTTTCCAAATTCTGCTTCCTATTACTGACCAAAATTTTTTAGCGCAACCTTTGGTTTGAAGCGTTGAAATGAACACAGCGCACCGCCGCGTTCTTTGCCACGTGACCACTGGATGCGCATAAAATGCCAGATCAATATAAACGTCGCACGTTGTGCAACCCTGTAGTACTAAGGGAGGCGCAGTATCGAAGTGGGGAGCGCTGACGCCGCACACGGCCACTTTGTCTGTGTGGAGTCTGCATGTTCACTTTTTGTGTGCGGTGCTTTCTCCGGTCTCTTTCCACTGTCCAGAAACGTTTATATTATATTATGTTGTATTAAAGGATTACTCGAGGAATTGTCAGATTAACCGGTAGATTACTCGATTATTGATATAATCGCTGGTGACAGCACTATTTATTAATTTGGTAATTGTTGTCTATGGAAATACTGATCATCACTAATTTATATACTTAAAGAGCTACTTCCCAGGAGTCTTTGACTGATCAGCTGACATACAAGAGGCCAACGGGCATTTATTTTTGCCCCTTCAATAGCTGGAGTTCATTTTTCTTGTTTATATGAGCCAACTTACTTGTGGGAATACGTGCCTCTTTGTGGCAATATGATTAAGATCCAAACAGGGAGCTCATATATTGAAACTGTAGGTGTTTAAGATGAAAACACATTTCTGAAAAATCCTTGCGAGATGGTCAGACTTCCCAGAGTGGAGAAGCTGATTCAGGCTAATGATTAACAGCGATAGTGTTTAGTATTCAGGCGTGCGCGCCCCCTGTCCCTGCTCCTGCCTGTGTGTGTTTGCTTAACTATCTAATAAAAACCTGACAAAATAAACAACTTATATTTACCGCGTCATCATGTTGCAGAAATATTTAGTTTGTCATCGTCTTCACCTGTTTCTTAGCGTTGGCAGTCAGTGGCTGGCGTCGTTAATTACTGTGACACGGGAGTCCGAGCAGTAGCTATGCGCGGCATGTTCATACCTGCGTGTTTATGCCTGACTTTGTGTGCGTGTGATTCATGTACAGAAGGATCGTCACCTTTCCAGGAACCTGAGAGCTTCTGAGGCCTTCGGGGGGGGGGGGGGGGGGGGGGGGGGGGGGGGGGGGGGGGGGGGGGGGGGGGGGGGGGGGGGGGGGGGGG
>JABFEB020000020.1:21476035-21487650 GCA_019775895.2 Stomatorhinus ivindoensis | reverse complement strand
TATTCCATACTCCAACTACACGCTGTGTGAAGAAGTGCTTCCTCAAGTTCATTTTAAAATGTTCTCCCACTAATTTCATAAGAACACATCAAGCGTACCTCCAACATGGCCATGATGAACCAAAGGGGGAGAGGCCAAAGCGTGCAGCGACGGGACCCCCAGAGTTCCTGTAGCTGTCAGGGAAAGACGCAGCTCAAGCCAGCCGTGAAACAGACGGGAAAACCTGAAGCACCAAGATCAGACTTTTGATGACCAGGCTACAAAGCAAAGGAAATGCTGTCAGTGTGTGGAGCACATCTTAACAAGCTCATATGTAATTGGCTCCCTGAGGTGAGAAATGCCCTGAGACCAAAAGAACTGGAAAGGAGCTGCTGGAACGGAAAAGGGTTATGAAAATACAGAAAAGCCTATTTTGTCTCACCCGCCTTTAATGACAATGAGCATGGGTGTGAAACTGAGTGACCAGAGCCCTGATTTGGCACCCTCGTTAAGATCAAGAGAGAAATGGACCCACAAACAACATGTCCAACAGAACCAAAAAAATACATACCTTTCATACTGGATGTTTGATACTGATGGCTTTTCACATTCTAGACTCAGTTCCTATAGTAACAGCAAATCCTCCGATTCTGTGGGAGGCTTTAACACAGAAGTGTTAACATAATTACAGGGAGACAACATGAAGAAGGCAAGCGAAAGAACATGAGAAAGAGGGGAACACAGAACAGAAGCGAGGTCTTTGTCTCTCATTAAGCACAGGTCCTGGTTAAGGTTTGGTCCTTTTTCATTGCGATACTCTGGGTTTTAGCTGCTCCTGAGACCGTTCAGTTTATAATCTGCATTCTGCCGCATTTAAAGACAAGCTACTTGGCAGAGACCAGTTAAGTCATGTGAAGAACATACAATCAAGTTGTAGCAAAATATGGACAAATGTCAGCCGGAACTGGCAATTTAATGGCCCTCATTTAACAAGAGACAAAGACGTACACAGGATGCTATGTGTCTGACTGAAGAATTCATGTTTGCGGCAGAACATTTGTGGGGAGATGTGATCTGAATTGTGTTTTTCAGGGTTAAGAGTGTGTATGTTGGATCAGTAGAAACTAGGACCCGTACCCCCATCCCACCCCAATTGTGACAGAGAGACTTGCGCTGAAGTTGAAGTGAGAACAGAAGACCGCAGAGAGATAAAAAAAAAAAAACAATTAAGTGCTAGCATGGCATTGTGGGTAGGGCTGGGAGTTTGCAGCCTTAACCTCCACTCACTACTGCCAGCTGACGTACACATTCAGGGAAGAAATGTTTCAGTTGGGTCATCTTTAAATGGACCCACAGATTTCAGGTGCACACACATGTACGCAACAAAGGGAATCTACAAATCAGAGGAAGAGAAATTACAGTATATTGCAAATGCTTTATTGATAAGCCAACAGGGTAACACCCGTCTGTCATTTGTACAGTTGATGTAAAAGTAATGGCATTCGGATCTATCAGATAACAGCTGTTGCCAGGGATCATATTGACCACCCTCAACGCTGGTTTACACTCGGGTTCGCCCCCATGCCACTGCTGTAAAGCAAAGCGCCATGATAAATAAAGTATTATACAACTTTATAAATAAATAACAGCCCTGAGTGGTAAATGCACCTGAAAAGCATAAAAACCCTTACAAAGAGAATGACCTGATTCTGTTCCGTCTCTCGTTATTGAATACTGCTTCTCAAAGAAAAAAAAACCCAGAAAGAATCACTATGGGATGGGCAAAAGGAAAAATCATTGCATTTGAAGTTGTGATTGATTTACTCCACGCTTTTGCTCTCAACGCCTACAGACGCGGGTCCTGAAGGCTCTGCTGATCTATACTGTAGATGTTCTCGGCTGTTCACGAGCATCGGCGCAAACACATCGCCACTGTGACTCCCACTGCCTCGCTGGTGCGGGCTTCCAAACGCCCGGGGTCGTGCCTTTAACCCGTTTGGGAGATGTGTGTGGAAGACAAAATACTTCCCAAATATAACCACAATCACAAGGAGGGGCACCCCAAGGTGGAGATAAAGCGGTGCTTTTCAGATCTGCTGCTCCGAGTGCCCCCAGGTGGTGCGCGACAGGGCCATGGTAATTTGTTGTGTGTGCTGAAAAAATTGAATTGAAATTTCTAATCATGTGAGATTACTTGATATAAAAATACTTTTAGGTTGAGCAAAATACTTTGCATACCCTTTCTTAGGGCACATTTAGGGCGGGTTAAAGGTGCCTGCTCAGCACTGCAGGCCGCAATTCTTGAGCTTTTAATACCAGGATGGGGGATACTCTGATCTTCTTTTCGGTCCAATTCGATCCAATACCGAGATAAGTATCGCCGATTATCGATATTCAGTGCCCGCACAACCCTGACGATAAAACTTGGCAAGAATGGATGCTGAAGTTGTAATGTTCATGAAACTAAATGGCAAAGTGCAGATTGTATTTTCCTGTTATGATTATCATTTTCATTGTCTTTTATTGCAGGAAATACATCCCATATTAATCTTTATCTTAGAATTTGATTCAGGTCAACAGAACAAAAAAATGAATCGCTTACAGAAGTCAGGTATTTTGTCATGGTCGAAAATCAGATCGGAGCTATCAAAAGCACCTGTTACGTCCGAGAAGGACTACTCTTCGGTCACCTGCAATAGCACTGGCCGAAAAGCTGGCGCGGAGGGCACGGTTAGCGTTTACAAACGGTGCTGTTTTTTCGTGTGTGTGCCGGCGCACGCACGTGCATTCAGGTGACTGTGGGGTTTTTTTTCAACCATGAGGTACGTGGCTGCTTTGGACTTTTTCTGAAGCGGGACAAGGACCAAAAAGTTTGAGAACCACCGTGATAAAGGAAAGGACGAAATATAACATTGATCCGATCCTCCATATGCTCCCATGTAAAAAATACTCTGTCTCCCCCTCCTGGCAGTTTTTAAAATGCGCATAACAGGAAAAAAAACATCAGAGGACGTAAAGTACCCCAGAGTATTTCCGAATTGACTCATCATTAAATACTGCTAGTGATTAAACTATGTTAAACATCAACTAAACAATAAACAATAAACCAACCCGCATATAAATCAAAGCTTTTAAATTGCTCGCACTGAATAAAGGCTCCGATATCTGTAGAACAGAATACTAATACCTGACCAGCTGAACACTTTATTAGGTCAAAAAAAGGATATAAGAAGCGATTTATACTGGTATTTACGAAATTCTTGGTCTTCACAAACCTCATGGTTGGGGTCAATAAAGTGCATCTACTGTGGTCTCCTATGAGACACACAGATGTAAGTGAAATCGGAGCTTGGTTTCAGAACCCCTGGAGTACTTCGCTTAACAGCCTTACGCAGGGGCTCAAGACCCCCATGATTACTCCTGGCCAGCAGGTTTTAAACGGCGCGAAAGCTGATCCGGAACCCGACGAGACATACAAGGCGACGTAAAATTTTCCTTTGATGTCAGAAGTGGGATTCGAACCCACGCCTCCAGAGGAGACTGCGACCTGAACGCAGCGCCTTAGACCGCTCGGCCATCCTGACAACCCGTTCTACGAAGAGTAGTATCTTTTTTTTATTTTGTAGCAGATTGATACATGCCCAAATCCTATTTTTCCTTTATTAAAAGATCGAAATTATTGGTCTCTTTCTAACACTGCTGTCCAGACTTTATCAGAAACCAGTGAATTAATTTTCCATTTAATTTGGAAATTATCCGAAATTAAACACAGCTATATAGCCCTCAGAACTCACATTTAGAAACTCTGCTGCAAGGTCAGAGGTAGAAACCAACTTACATTGGATTTTATTCTTAATTTTTTTTTCATTGTAAGATCGAGGCAAAGTTAGGATGTTTTACTTGTGTCACTCATACATGCACATGCATGCAATATAACACATTATATGGTACATGTATTTTGTATGAGAATCCAGTGATATTTGTTAATACCTCGAAAAGAACACAAATAACTGTTTTTGTGTGGAAATAAAGTAAGTACTCTGATTTTATATGGAATTGTCACACATTTCATGAAGTTTACAGTATATGTGTGGTTACATACCAACCTCAATAGTATAAATTCTTGTATTTTACCAGCAGCATGAACATTCTTTATTCCATACCTACATTCTGAATTACTGGAGAAGTATTTTAATTTATTTTTAATACAAAATACTGGAGAAGAATTCTGCAGTGCCTGGCTTCTCGCTGCTGGGTCTCCATGGAGACGGGGCTGACTGACACTGATCCGGTTAGTTTAATCACGTGTTGGAGTGCCCGTGCAGCCAGTTCTGCTCTTCTGCGACATTGTGTTTGTGTATAGTAGCTTAACTGAAGTGTTGATCCAAAGTAACCTACATTTTCTAATCATTTATACAACTGGCCATTTTGCTGGAGCAGTTCCGGTTAAACACCTTTCTAAAAGGCTCTACAAAAAGTCTCTTCATTATGGCTTCAACTGGCTGCCTTCAAATAACCTGAATTTGTTCTAAACCACTATGCCCCCCGTTGAACTAGAATCTGTGCTCCAGTGACTTTCAGAATGAAAGATTAAGTATAATGGATCACAGGTAAATCACTGGTTTTCAAACCTAGTGCAAGAGAGCTGTTGGCCATCCTTTTTTTGCTTTCGGTCACAATAAACTTGCTAATTTCTGAAGTTCAGTTAGGACGTAAAAAGTAATGACCTACGTAATGTGGACGCTGCATTTCCTTTTGCAAGTTACAGGTAAATAAAAGATTAAGTTAATACTTTTAATTAAAGTTAATTTTGTTACCCTCAAAAGATCACAGCTTAAGCAGGAGGAATTAATCATTCAGTCTTTTAATTGTTCAAAACTCTGAAATGTTATGAAAGACCCTCCCCTCCGTTGTCTTCTGGCTTTCTTTGTTTAATTTCTTTCCTCCCTTTCCCCGTTCTGTACCTCTCTCTAATGATGTTTTTGTATCACTATACGTCTATGTAAAGCACTTTGGGACGACTCTGTTGTGAATATAAAAATAAATTGAATTGAATTGAATTGGACTGAACTGTTACGGGATGTAAATAATACAATTAATGTTTCGAAGTTTTTTTGTCACATACACAATTATACTCAATAAAATGTGCAGTATAATGCATACATGCCTAGCCCCAGACTGTTAAATGACGAAAGATGACACAAGTTTAAGAGATAAGATATAACATTGGTAAATAGCTCCTAAACACTGTCCATATTTAGGATCCGAATTGCCTGGGGAAATAAGCTCTTCCTCGGGCTTTCTGTGCTGGTGTACAGGCTTTTGCCTGTTGGCTCATGGGAGTTTTACTTACACAAGAATACTCTGAAGCCAGAACGATAAATGATTTGGTCATGGAGATAGCCAATCAGATTGGATGAAGAGGTGGGTCCAAGCAACTAGAAGAGGCGGGACCAACCAACTCGATCTCACCTCCTCTAGTTGATTGGACCCACCTCCTCTACAATCTGATTGTTTATCTGTGTATACTGTTCCTGAACCAGGCAATTATGCTCCCTGTCAGGATGCTTTAGATGGTGATAGTGTAGATATTCCTCAATACTGGGAGGTCCCTGAGACACCTAAGATGGTTCTGGAGTTGGTGGGCCTTCCTCTCTAAGATGTCAGCATACCGGGACCAAGCCAGGTCCTTAGTTACCTGAGAGTTACCTGAGAGTGTCCCCCTCCGCTCCTTGAATTACTAAACATTATTTGATCTGGCATTTGTTACGTGCCGTCATTATGCTAAAGATTAAGCAAAAGTATAAATGTTACTGTGCTTAGCTACCTTACCAACACAAACAAACCTCTAGCACAACTGAGTTGTTACAACCAGAATTTAGTCATTCCTAATGAATTAAAATTTTCATGTATAAAATACCAAACACATGGTAGTCACTAGGGACAGGATTGTGAGCCACTGGTTGGCATGGCAACTCAGTAGGAAACGCTGTTCCTCACACCTCCAAGGTAGGGCGTTTCCATCCTGCCTCTGCTCTCTGTGTGTAGAGTTTGCATGTTCTCCCCATGCTTTGCAGGGTTCCCCCTGCAGTCCAAAGATGACAGACTGGCAGCCCATCTAGTCTGTACCCCAGCCTTGGGCCCAGTGCTGCCTGGCATGGCTCCAGACCTGCCTATGACCTTGACGACAGTGAGAAGTTGGATGTGTTTAGATTAACCTCGCGGTTCACCTGCTTCAGAATTCAGGCGATTAATGTAATGATGCTTTCTGTTCAACCATCAATTTCAATTTATTAATTTAGTGTTGGGACATGCAGACCCTGGGGCAGGAGATAGGTGTGGCCCTGTTATTGACGTTGTTCAGTTTTACAAAAGCCACCTGGTTCTGTTGTGTATCTGCCAGTAACACCATCTGCTTCATAGACTGATATCTCCTATATGGACAACTCGGAGCCAGGTGCACTTTTCCAGTCCCTTCACACTGTACACAGATTTTCCTGTCCTTCTTTCATTTTCACGTGAGCTCAATGTTAATTAAAGTAATCGTCAAGGTATGATATATCGTGACGTCTTTATTTTTTTGTCTATTACGTTTTATTTTTGTATATTACGTGGGATGTCAGTCCATTGCAGGGAGCATGCATACTATCACAATCGTACGCTCCAGGACATTTAGAAATGACAGCGTAACTGCATGTGTAAGTATGTTTCTAAATATTTAGTCAAACGTCTGGAGAATATATTTTTATTAGCGCGAATCCATAGCAAAATATGCGGCATAAACAAAGATAAATAACTTAAGAGTGTCACTACAACTAGACACGGAACGACCTGGCCAAGATTAAATAAATAAAATAAAACAAAAACACAACAAGGGAAAAACCAAAATTATTGATTATACGTCTCAAATAACAGTAAAAATATCTGTCTAGAAACCTTGTGAATTTCACATCAATGAATAAAAGTAAATAAAATATATAGGAAGCTGTATTATCTCGGTAAACACTTTAATCGTAGTCAGCAGGTGGAAGAGTGGACATGCCTTATATGAAGAGTACTAACATGAAAGTTAGGAGTGTTCACAGCAGGAGTGTTTTACCCTCTGGCAGGGTATCAACGTCGTTTTACTGTAATAGTACGTTAATCTGTAAATCACCGTATGCTTACCATCTAAGCAATTAAAGAAAAAGGGATCCGCCAGGATGGGCAGTCACGTGCCCGGTTGCTAGGAGGAGGACATGAGCAGTAGTCATTGCTGACGTCATCGGCGTTCACCACCTGACTAGTAGAAACAATATCCACAAAAACCAAAACCGTCTCACCATGAGCCGGATTACGGCTGAACGACCGGAATGCAGGGCTGTCGTGCGCTACGACGACTAATAGATACCGCGTTGAAATAGCTGCGGTATCCCGTGGGGTTTTCAAAATCCATTTGTCAGCTTTGGATTTAGTAACGTATCGCTAACTTCCCCGCTTGAGCGATACCGGAAAGGCCTGCCGCGTCGTCATCCCCGGACTAAAGTAGCGAGGCCAGACCGAGAACCTCTGCTCCCAGCAAGGTACGTGTGGGTGTACACCTCCGCCCGAACTACACCTTACCCTGTAACGATGATTAGTATGCCGTTGTACAACGTTTTGTTTTTTATGCATGAATGTCTCAAGAGTCGGTTTTGTGATTCAATTGTAACATATTGTCGTTGAGACATTATTCAGTTCCTGGTAGTTCGGCTGATTCAGCTCCATATAGCTTATCGGTTACTGTTCTTTCAGTGTCGTTTTTGGACGAAGTGAACTCAGTTATAATATGTCAGACAATTAGCAAATTCTGAATTGATTCAGTAAAGTTAGGTGGGCGAGTATGGGCCGCAGAAGAGTCAGAACCAGCGTTTCAGAAATAACCACTGTGTGTTAATTCCATCGACTCACTGCTTGACTGTCAGCTGCCCACCCATGATACAGAATGACAGGCAAACTGGGTCCTTTCCGAGAGTTAACCGTGGAAGGACTTTGAGATGAAATCTGTTAAAAAGAACATAAGTGAACATAGTGTAGGTTATAAAATGTGTAATTGTCGTACTATTGATCTGTTTTTCATAAGTTACTGTGAACAGATTCTGTTCACGTTTTCTCAAGTTTGCGGTTGTATCCAGAGGTGATTTCTCCATGTTCTTCATTTCAAACGTCATTAAGTGGACAGTCCCTACTGACTATCCAACATCTTGATAGTCCTTGTAAACAATACTGCTCCCCTGAATGTATCATGTATGTCTGCACTCAGTCATGCTTTCACACTCTTGTCTAAAGCAGGTTACCGTTTTGTTTGTTTTGGTCCCTAGCTCCAGTCAATGGTCCGATCGGCCGAGGATGCTCACGGACCTCGTGCCGGCCACCGCACGCCTCTTTGCTTCCTCGCCTGCCCCCCGCAGCCATGACCATGACTGACCTTTCCGACCGCCCAAAGACTACTCCCACTTTCGCCCCAATGATATGATCGTAGCCGCCTGGATCGCATTCTGTGCCAGCAGGAGCCTTGTTTGCGGTCTGCGGCTCACCCTAGAGCAGCTTCTCCTCCTCCGGTTCTGGGAGAGCGCGGAGGCGACGCCTGGGACCATGGGCAACAGCTGCGTGTGCCGGGAGGACAGCGATGTGGAGGATGGCTCCGTGCCGCGCGGACACCTTCGGCGCGTGGACCATGCTTCTGCCCAGCCGGCAGAGACCCGAGGCAGCAGACCGCGGGACCCGGTCCGTCCACCGCGGCGCGGCCGAGGCCCCCATGAACCCAGGAGGAAGAAACAGAACGTGGATGGGCTGGTGCTGGATACGCTGGCCGTCATTCGGACACTAGTCGACAAGTAAGCGGCTGTTTCAGTGGGCCTGGGAGTGAGGGGCTATAAGCAGACGACTCTTAATTTAACAGTGATAGTGGTTTATTCACTTGCTTTGTGACCGCCTGAACTCGTTGCCCCCGGGTGATACAGTCAGCCCCGCCATGCACCATGTGCTGCGTGCTCTGGCATGCACGCATTTCTGACTTGCGCGCACTCAGCATGCTTCCCCCGTTCCGTTTTGCCTCCCGCACTCTGCCGGCATCGACGCTAGAGGCCAAGCTGTCGATGTTGGCGAACGACTGCCTGCTCGAGGGGAAGCAGCTCCGTGCCGTTTGGCAGATGCACTCGACGTGACGTATTCCCTATTGCACGCGGGCAGCTGTGAATTGTTGTACCGGTGGGCTAAGTTGCGCGGGGCGGCTTCTGGCCGCATTGTCCTCTCGTGTGCCCTTCCGCGAGGGGCCCAGCCGGCCAGAATGTGGGCCGGAGAGCCTCTGTCCTTTTCCTGGGACACCCGCCAAGTGACAGTGCCACCTGCCTCGTGTCAGCGGGGTTGGTGACTTATGAGAGGAGCGTAACGGCAACCTCGCGGACATGCGAAGGCCCCATGAGGGATTTGCTTCCATTCCTGTTTTGCGGATCATGCCACGGTTTGATGCTGACGCGTGTGTGTCCCGTAAACGGCATTCCAGTTGGCACTCCTCTCCCCACCACAACGCGTCTGACACCTCACTCTCAGCAAACAGGGTCCAACATGCTTTCCTGAAGAAAGAGAAGAGCAGTGTGTAGTTACCGCAACCCCCTCTCCCCAAAGGTGCTTAGCTCAGGAAGACACTGAACGGAAACTTCCAGCTGACTCTATGCATTTTTAAACAAGAGAAGCCTCTTTTATTCATTTATCCTTACAGCTAATTTATTTATTCTCTCTCGGTCAGCTGCTGTGGTGATATCTTTTTTTTTCTTTCCCATCTTTTCTCCCTTTCCTCCTTCCCTCTTGGCCTCTCAGCCCCCTCCCTGTATCCGCTCCGACTCCTCAGTCACACACGTACATTCAGCTGTGTACAAGTCACTCACAGGCACCGAATAATATCCATGAGACACTCACACACACTCACACCAGTGGCCGAAATGCGGTCCTGTGACCATGTGGCCATGTGACACACTCTCACCTCGGAGCCTTTCCTCCATTTTGCCCTGAATGTATGATTGTTACTTGAGTCACAATCCTGATCTTCATTATTTTGCCCTTGGACAGCTGATCTGGCATGATTGGTTTTATTGGAAAGAAGAAATGTGTCAAAGCAGAAATGATATGACAGGGAGCCCCGTAGAGAGTTGCTGTCAGCCTCACCCGTCCATCACTGCCCCCCCCCACTCGGTCATTATAACTCATTTAAGCATTTTTTCTGTTTTTCTCTTTCAGTGACCAAGAACCTCCATATTCCATGATCACACTGCACGAGATGGCGGAGACCGGTAAGCAGGCCGCTCTACTGATCACCTAGGCAGGGTCTCTGTCACACTGAGAAGGCACCAGAAAGCCGCCGGCTGCTTCTCAATGCTTCAGTGGCTGCGCGGGGGCACATGGGTCAGCAGAAAGTCATGTGCGGTCAGTTTCACCGCAGTGTCCGCGTGGTGACTACGTGGCACAAACACCGGCGCATTGAAGTTCCTCACTTCTGCGCTTCTGGCTGGGATTTCATGATGCGATGCTGCTGATATCAGCGTGGCCCTTTGGCCGGGGCACCTGCCTGTCATCCGTCCTGTTCAGCAGACGCGGGTACCACTGACATGACCACACGCGTCCCCCCTTGGCATGGCATCTGATCCCTTTAGGGACGCTGGCATCTCTCTTTCTCTCTATCTCTCTTAGTTGCTTGTTCAGCGTTCTGTTCCTCCCCTAGGTGGGAGGAGGTGAGATCTGGTCCTGGATTCAGTTCCACCTAGACGGCGGGCTGTGAATTGGACAGCTGGCACATGCTACTGTGTTATGTTTCTCAGCATGAATTCTGGGATATTCGATTTTTGAATTTTCATTTCTTAAAAATCATCTTTTGGTATATTACATTTTAAAAGAGAAAAATGATGCATTAATGGCACTTTACCTGATTTGAGGCATGATTTGAAATGCCTCTCACTCCTGTTGCACCCCTTGTTGCTTGGCTCCAGATGACGGCTGGCTGGAGGTGGTCCAGTCCCTGATCCGGGTGATTCCCCTGGACGACCCACTGGGCCCGGCTGTGATCACCCTGCTGCTGGACGAGTGTCCCCTCCCAACCAAAGTAAGCATCCCTCCTCATTACCTGTGCACCCTTTCTCCGCTTTTGGCAGGGGGGTTACAGCGACACCCGTTGTGAATCTCTCCTCCCTCCACCAGGACGCGCTGCAGAAGCTGTCGGACATGTTGAACCTGAGCGCAGCAGCCGCCCGCCAAGATGCCCTCATCCCAGCCAAGCACCGTAACACCACGGCCGTGCTGGGCTGCCTGGCTGAAAAGATGGCAGGTGTGGCACTGGGGCCTGCACATCACTCCCCTGATCGGTGCAAATTTATATGGTCATACTTCCATTGAAGTCCACCCATGGTTATCAATAGTCAAGTTTACCGTTGCATGGTTTTTGCAGTTGTAGTGTGTTTTGCACAGAGATGTAGGAGAACTAGCAGAAGGTAGCAAGTGGACTCCCTACTTGATCCCTGATCCATTGACTCCCTACCTGATCCCTGATCTATTGACTCCCTACCTGATCCCTGATCCATTGACTCCCTACCTGATCCCTGATCCATTGACTCCCTACCTGATCCCTG
>JABFEB020000020.1:21445670-21463452 GCA_019775895.2 Stomatorhinus ivindoensis | reverse complement strand
ATCTGCGAATCCTCCTCAATCGCGACGGGTTCTGGAGCTTAAGCTGCCGAAGGTTCTCAACTGGTTCTCAACTGGTTATGGTTCCCATTATTCTTTGCTCAGTAAGTCATAGCCGAAATTCACCATAAATTTGTCATGGCAGCAGCAGTAAAATTTGTTGACCAAGGGGATAGGAAAAGTAAAATTTGCCAGCCAGACTCTGCGACCCAGAAGCTGAGAAACACTCTTCTAGACAATAATAACATTACTCAGGCTTTAAGAAAGTTGCTTCCACTTCTTGTTGCAACAATTGTACTGTATCATATTTTGTTTGATTAAAGTAATACTCACTATCTCCACCTGCATCAGCATTGCAGGGATGGTCTTCAGGAAAGCTATGTCTGGGGAGATTTGTATCCCAGAAAATGTGGAGCTTGCATTCTGTGAGCTGGAGATCCTCTGTAAATGAGCTGAGCTGGTCTCCGTGGTCACCTGGGTTGGAAATTCAGCCATCACCAAATTTAATGATCTACACACTGAATCAGACACATAACCCTCTAGTACAGTGACAGAACAACAGTGATCTAGATTGTCTCTTCCTAACTTCTCTTTCTAGTTCAACAGGGGTCTCTCTCTCCCTTTCCCCCTCTCTCTCTCCCTGTCTCTTTCTCTCTCTCTCTCGCTCTTTTCCTCTCTCTCTCTGCAATTTTTTGTCTTGCCTGTCAGAAATTGGATGCCTGTATGAGACCTTGCATCCCTTCTGTGCTGTAGGTCTGAAGGAACAGTAGGGTGCGTTCTGGAGAGCTTGAAGGCAGGCTGCCTGACTGCTTTTTGCGCTTTGTGAACCAATTTATTGATGGCGGCCATGCTTTTGCCCCATTTCTGGAATTATTTGTCTGTCCAAACAGGGTCATCGATGATGACACGGAGAGACTGCTCTCCTTCAAAGGTATGGAGGACTTGGATTTTGACAGTTGGAAAGAAGATGTATAATATCATTGTTAAGTGTGCATGTGCATTTTAAGGTGCTGAATGGGAGACCTGAGACGAAATGGAGGACTCACTTCCCTACCAGCCAGATCCAGTAGCCTTCGTAGAGGGTGTTGTATAAAAGTCCTATTCCCAAACACTCTGGAGACCTTCAGTGGAGAGTGCTGCATTGTTGCATGGTCACTAAGGTCTTTGTCACAAATTTGAGGCCTGAGCTTTCTTTCACTGTTTCTTTCACTGTTTTTGTGACTGTTTGAAATTGCTCTCTCTTTTTCAGCTCATGGATAGAGTCTTTTGCAGACTTGGGTTATTTTTTCTAAGGAACTGTTTATTCTTGGGGTTGATTATTCGCGACGTCAGAAGGAGCTGCGTACCTGCTTAAACCTTATGATTGGAAGAACAACAGATTAGGGCGGAAGGGCAAAGTGTAAACATAGCCAACATGTTTCAGGCTTTAGTAGAATCCGGGGTTATAGTGGAACGTGCCTTCTTTTGAGTTACTGATAACATCGACCTTTTCTCATGTAAATGGTGCATAAACAAGGGTTTGGCTTTGGTGGTTGATGATGTTACCCTGGTGTTTCATTGATGACGTGTGACGTCTTCTTATATCGTGACATTGGGATGTTTGGAGAGCTTGGGCTACATGGCCCCTTTATATGACCTTGCGCTGCCGGACGGTTCAATAAAGGTGTTTTAAATTCCCTCTCTATTCCTCCCTCCCTCTCTCTCCCTCTCTCTTGAATACATAAAGTGTCATGAATACATCCTGTCACAATATCATATGAAACATGTATACCAGGATTTAAATACATTTTTTTTCATATGTGTCAGGATGGCCGAGCGGTCTAAGGCGCTGCGTTCAGGTCGCAGTCTCCCCTGGAGGCGTGGGTTCGAATCCCACTTCTGACATACCTCTTGCGTTTAGAACTTCAGTGGGGAAAACGCGGTGTCACGAATTATACACTGTTTTTGGTCTTCGTTGAAAACGATCACATTATTTGAATGTATTACGTGGAGTTAAATGTACGTAGAATTAACTTGAAATAATGTGAAATAGTTTTTTTAAATAAATAAATATAAAAATCGTTGTCAGAAGTGGGATTCGAACCCACGCCTCCAGGGGAGACTGCGACCTGAACGCAGCGCCTTAGACCGCTCGGCCATCCTGACAGTAGTGACAATAGCAGGCTGAAAGAACCACTGACAGGTTTATTCTAATATATGTCGTCAGCTTGATGTACTTTTACTCATGGAAAATATTTCAAATATAAAGCTAAAATGGACATGAAATATGTGAACTAATGCTGTACTAATGTGTATTACTTTCTGCTTCATAATGTTATTTTTTGCAGTATGTATACAGATTTATGTGACAGTTCTCTGTGTATCAGGTTAGCAGAATTGAACTATATAATTTAGCGGTGTAAAAAAAGTTTTGACATTTTTATACTGCGATTTAAAATTTTAAGTAAACAGAGCAATACACATGTGTTACGTCCTTCAACAGTTTGCATAACAAGCAGCGTGATGCAAAGGGTTAGGTGACGAGTCAGAATTTAGAAACCAGAAAGATTAGCTCTTGTATGTCGACCTATTCGCAAACCCAGAAGAAGGGCACCTCACTGCCGGACCGGCCGCAGCACTGGGACGAGACCCAGAAACACGGCAATCATGCGCAAATTCAGGGCGCTTTCCCTGGAGGCGAAAGTAGCCGCGGCGGCCGGAGCTGTGCTTCTGTCCATGGCGATCGCTAGAAATCTAATTTCTGAGCGCTTCGATATAAACGTCCGGGCGACCCTGTACCGAGTGCAATTCCTGCTGCTCATCAACTCATTCATGCTGCTGGGATCGCTGTTCGTCTGGAGGAGAATCGCCTCTGCGATGATTCTGGGGGCGAAGCCGCCCTCGCCCTGTCTCTGCCAGGCTTGGCGAGCCGCCGTGTTTCTGTTCCTCCTGTTAACCCATAGCAGCTTTTTGACACTGTTTTATCTAGTGGCCGAGGAGCCGCATGCTTTGAGCCGGGTGAGCTACACCTGCTTGGGCGCATACGTCATCCTGCTCTTCCTCCTCTTCATCCTGGAGTGCCTGGCGCTATGCCGCAGGACCTTCAGCCGCGTATGCGCGAAGTTACAGGCGCCGGCAGGTAGAGAAGCGATGGTGCCGGGGACGCCCGGCGTCCTGGGCAGACAGGCGCTCCTGGCCATCGCCTTGACCGTAACGCTTTGCACCTTCGGGCTCATGAATGCGTCCATGCCCCCGGAGGTCGTGCACTTGGAAATCGCAATGGACAAACTCCCTCGCTCCCTCGACGGCCTCAAGATAGTTTTGCTGTCCGACATCCATCTCGGATCAACTGTCGGCCGCTCCAGGCTGGACCTAATAGTTTCTATAGTGAACAGGCTGGAGGCAGGTAATGTTGCTAGGATTCATGGCGTGTTCACGCATACAAAGGAAAACCATGTAAGGAAATGCAAATTTGTGCAATAGCCAAGTGCTATAGTAAGGTAGGCATTTGTTTACACAAAAGAGGAAAAGAATTTCAGTTGTGTGAGACACTTTTACGTGTGTGCGGTCTTGTAGTAGCATCATTCTGCAATTTTCGATTGCATGTGTGGTGTGCAGTAAATATAATGATCACAGGTACTTGTGCCCCCAAACCCAGATCTGGTGGCCATAACCGGAGACCTTGCCGACTCCCAAGTGTCGCGACTCTTGAGTGCCTCTGAGCCGCTGCTGGGGATGAAGTCCAAGTTGGGCTCGTACTTTGTCACAGGTGCAGTGGTCCGGCAATTGGGAGGCACTGTCCTTACAAAGTCCTTATTAAAGTTACCGGGACCTCCAAGCATGATGCAGTCCAGAGATCCAGCACTTTCTGGCTTCTCTCCATCGTTTTGTCAGCTTGCCTGCTGCCTTACCTGCTTAACCTGATCTTCCCCAGGTAACCATGACTACTATACTGCTGACGTGAAGGCGTGGTTTGCCCACCTGCGCGCTCTCAACATCCAGGCCTTGCACAACGAGCACGCTCGCATATTCCATCCTGGCCGGAAGAGCGACTGGCTTTGCCTCGCTGGAGTGGATGACTTAGAGGCCCGTATACTGAGGTCAGTAAAAGGGAGAGCTTATTATACCCCCCCAAGCTAATCTATGGATTACTGCTTGTCTAATATAAAATCCTGCTTTTTAACAGCGAGTAGGCTTACATAAGATCTTTTGAATGCAAAAGCTCTTATGCATGCAAGGAATGTTTTGTGACCATACAGTCACAAATTTTAAATTGTCAAACTTAAGTGACTTTCTCATTAAGAGTGTGTTGGAAAAGTTCCCTCTATTACTGTGATGATGTCTCTGTTTCCGTTATGTTTGCGTTTACTTATCTAGAGGGAGCGGTTTTTTTCTGGGGCGCCCATGTAATAATGACATAGAGGTAGACAGCGATGTGGTTTGGAATGCAGGGGTCATTTTGCTTCGGTTGCCATGGTGATTGTTATTGATGCTGTGGTAATGGACTCAGCCTCGCGGGCCCCGGCAGGTACCCAGGGCATGGGATGAACCTGACAAAGGCACTGAAGGGATGCTCCTCTGACAGACCCATCGTGCTCCTCGCACACCAGCCTCGGGCGGCCCGCTGGGCTCTGCAGGAAAGACCTGACATCGGCCTGGTGCTGTCAGGTAACGCTCAGAGCACGTCAGCTACGTTCCAGTCCAGGGTCTCGGGCACCATCAGCCTGCTGTATTCCAGGAAAGCGGCTTGTTGGGTTAACTGGGTAGGATTAACTTGATGATGTCAGGTGTGTCACTTAACAGCTAATACCTAATTCTTATCTTGTCAAAAATGCTTGTGTTATGGCACAGTACAAGTAGGCTAATTCATCTAACTACAGGCCAGTATCATAACATAAAAAATATACTTCTAAAAAAGTCTGTGATGTGACATGGTAAATTTATACTAAATATTTATATTTTCCTTTAAATATAAAGCGGATATAAAGGTGTCTTGCTGGGAAGTACTATGCTTTTTTTGTTAAAGTGAAAGTGAGTAATTAGAAGCCTGACGCATTTTTTCGAGATAGATGCAGGCCTTTGGCAAAATTGGACTGGAATTTAAGTTGCACTTAAATTTCACTGTTATTTGGTGCAGCAGTTACTTTCATGATGAGTAAAGAAATTCATAATATTATATTGATTATAGTGCAACATTATTATAATGATTAAGTTCTTACACTGAAAGGGTGGTCTGTATAGGGTAGGTGTTTGTGGCTTTTTCTTTAATATGCTGTGTTTACTTCGAGACATTAGGACTGCTGACAGATTTAGTCCTGCGTCTGTCTGCACAAACACCCTTCATCCCTTCATCCCTTACCACTATACCTTCGCTCATACTGCTGTGTGCCGCGGCCTGGATGAACTCCCATGCCGCCGTGCAGAGACTTATGGGTAAAGGAGATCCCCTGCGGACCGAGCCAAGGGAGAGGAATATCACTAGAGAGAACTGATAGGAATATTCGCTCTTCACACCCCCCCCCCCCTTCCCCCGGCATTCGGAGACCTTGTGGGTCAACAGCAGAACTGCCAGACTTTGCTTTCGAGTTCTAATCTGGGCCAGGACCGGGGTAATTTGAGGTTGTTCGGCCCTGCCCACCCATCTGGCCCCGCCCACCAATCTGGCCCCGCCCACTCACTTGGTCCCACCCTTTCGTCTGGTGAGCCTGACACAGTGACTCATAGCACTGAGATGTGACCACGCTGACTCTGAGGAGGATGTGTATATATTTGTATGTTTTGTCATCCACACGGTGCTGAGAGGAAGCCGGGGGGGTACAAGGTCCCTGTTGTCTCAGCTGAAGAAGCGGCGGGTTTGTTGCTGACGCTGTGTGTGCATGTCTTTGGGAGGTGTTATTTTTACGTGCCCGAAAGGGGCCCTCCCCTTTAAATTCCTACCTTCTTTCTCATGACCAGACATTTTACAGGCCTTCCCTTTAAGTCTACTGGAGGATATAAGTAGAGACAGTAATGCGACGAATGAAGAATCATCTTACAGTTCCAAAAATTGTTTTATTAAGCTGTTTTTTTTAAGTAGTAAAAATATTGAACATTTGAATAAAGGAAGCCTACACACTGTGTTCCTCTAACCTATCATGGATGTTTATGTTTGGTAAACATATACTTTCAGCTATGACACAGGCATAAGCAATCCTGCTCTTATAGTGCCCATATACAGCCGGTTTTCTGTCCTACCTGTTGAATACTTACCTGCCTGAGATCAGGTGTGGTTCATCATTGACCCGGTAGGCTATAACACAAAGGCAGAGGTGGAAAGTTCAGGTCCAGAAAGTACAAATCCAGACCAAGATTTTGTTTTAACCAACCAGTTGAACATAAAGAACTGCAGTCAGAGACTGGTCAGCTGGCCGGTTGAAACAAAATCTTGGTCAGGATTTATACTTTCTGGACCTGAACTTTCCACCTCTGCACATAAGTACCAGGTGGTCCATAGTGTGTAAGCATTGAAAAAATTGACAATGTTACCATGGTAAAGGCATTGTTTTACGTAAAAATGACCAGAATGTATTGGACGCGGTTGGGGCAGGCAGAGGTTAAAGGTCGCACTCATGATGTTGCCCCTTCTAGAATCTCGTCTATCCCAGCATTCCTCAGGGTTCTGTCACACCCTGGTTTGGGGCTTAGAGCTAATGAGCCAGCGTATTCGTTCACTGCGTCTGCAAAAAAAAGCTATGCGTCTGTCTGCCAGGGGGCTGCAGAAAATCTCCCTAAATATGCAGCAGCTAAGTGAGAATTCTGAGTTTTCTTACTGCATCGCAAGGTTATTCTTCCCTTAGCTTCTCGACCTGCCATTTGGGCATCGGGTATGATTATGATTTAGACAAAGGCCCAGCGATGTCCTGGAAACCAGATCCAGTTCCTTACTGTGTTAAAAGGAAAATGGAAATTGTTGTAAAAAAATTTAAATGTGATCTAAGAATGTGTGCTGTGACATAATCCCATCTTTGGGCGGGTTTAGCTGAGTAACACAAGAGTGCGACACAAAGGCAATGCAGATTTGCTGGTTTGCTGCCGTAATACAGTATTTTACGGTATAGAACCTAATGATGCCAGAATTTACTGCCTGTTCATAGTTCATCATTGTTTAGTTGCCTTATTTTTAACGTAAATAAAGCCGTTTGCAAGGCCGTAGTTCTGGATGGCAGCCGGTGACATCTGAGTGACACTGTGTACTTTTCTCTTCCTCAGGTCACACCCACGCAGGTCAGATCTTCCCCCTCTCTATTATGGCATACCTGTTGAACCCTTACTTCTGTGGCCTGTACCGCGTTGGCGACAGCAGCATGGTGTACGTCTCGCCTGGGACGGCACACTATGGTATTCCCATGAGGATCGGAAGTAGGGCGGAGATTACAGAGATCCTTCTGAGGGCACCATGAAAAGCCCCCCCCCCCCACATTGCAAACACACACTTACACTCATCACACTATACCAGGGGGGGGCAATCTTATCCGCAAAGGGCCGGTGTGTATGCAGGTTTTTGGGATAACCTTTAGGTCAGCTGTTCAAACCCAGGTATCAGGACTCTTCAGCCAATCAGTCCTCTAATTAGTAATCTAATTAGAGAGCTGCAGCAAAAACCCGCACACACACCGGCCCTTTGCGGATAAGATTGGACACCCCTGCACTATACTGTGCAGCCTTTAGAAACATGCGCCGTGGTACAGAACCACGTATTCACACTCTACGGTACCACTGGAGCAGTGGGTCAGAATACTGTGCAGCCTTTAGAAACATGCGCCGTGGTACAGAACCACGTATTCACACTCTACGGTACCGCGGTACCACTGCAGCAGTTGCTCAGAAGCCTGGACTTCATATCCTCGTGTGAAAGACTTGGGCGATTTCTGCCCGTTTCGAGGTTTGAGACTGACTCAGGAGTAAAACACCATTAACTGTGGATGTCTGATGTTCCCCGTCTGTATCTGTAACCGTATTATAATTTTATAAGCTAAAATCTTTCTTTTATCTTGTCTCCGACGAGCCCCATGAAAAGGCTGCGTCCATCTTCTCTGTCTGTGTGGCTCTTTTCCTCAGCACTGTGATTCAGATGGTTATCCGTTACTTATGACCTGTCCATTCAGCTTGGCAGGCTCCCTGCTTTTATTTTTATAGATATTTAACTTGAATATTTAAAATGTTTTATAATCTGCTTTGGGGCCCGATATCCATCCATCCATCCATTATCCATACCCGCTTATCCTACTGGGTCGCTGGGGGTCCGCAGCCTATCCCGGAAGCAATGGGCACGAGGCAGGGAACAACCCTGGACGGGGGGGCCAGCCCATCACAGGGCACACCCACACACCATTCACTCACACAGGCACACCTACGGGCAATTTAGTAACTCCAATCAGCCTCAGCATGTCTTTGGACTGTGGGGGGAAACCGGAGTACACAGGGAGAACGTGCAAACTCCACACACATGTAACCCAGGCAGAGACTCGAACCCAGGTGGGGCCCGATATTTCACTTGAATATTTTAAATCCTTTTGAATTAGCTTTTGGGCTCTCCGCATTGTTTGTATGAACATTTCACTTTGATATCAATATTTGATATCATTTGCCTCATGCCGGTTTGGAGTTGTAGTGTCTGAGTTGCAGCATGTGATGTGATGCTCAGGTAATGATGCAGAGGAAGAACAAGGAAAGGAAAGAACTGGAGGATGAGTGCGACACGCTCGATCGTGCCCAGAGGAGAGGCATGGACTACACCTGGTGCTCAGTTGGAACGAGGAGCTGAAATTTTATGTCTGAACCTCTGTAACATGAATATTTGTGTCTGCAGATAGTTGGTTTACATGACATTCTGTCATAGGTGTGTCTTGGGTGAAATCACCCCCCTTTTTTCATTCTGTTCCTTGTGAGACCGTCTGGCCAAGAGATTCTACAATGAAGATTTTTGTCCTTCCCGCGATCTGTCTGTAATTACCGGTCCTGTGGTGTACCTTCTCACACACATTTCGGAGGAAGCTGGGTATTTACTCAAGCTTTGACTTCAGAAATACTCTCAAACTTTTACTAATACTGGTTAAGAGCTTGGGTGTGTTTTTTAATATTTTGCAGACCATTAGAGTAAGCAACAAGTGCTTCCATTCTTAAATGAAGGATGAGATTGTACTCCTAGGCAGGTTCTTGTGATGTGTCCCTTGAATAAAATTGTAATTTTTTATTGTTGTTTGAGTGTGTTTATGACATCGTTTACCGTCACTGTACTTCCATCCGTAAGTGAAGCGTCAGACAGCTGCAAAACCCATTTTAAATTTCCGCAGCTTGAACAGGTCTGTGAAGTCAAAAAGTAAATGCGGAAGAAGTTTGACTTTTCTGTGCTTACATGACCGGGCAACACAAAAGTAACACCTCCCCCAGACACTCACACATCACACATGTGCCCCCAGACTTGTGTATTTTACATGAATCATAAAAGGATGAACGGTGAGTCAGGCGTGATGTGTGGCGTTTATCGGAAGACTTGGGGCATGTCAGCCCACAGCCTATCTGAGTGACAAAGACCTCAGTGTCTGTCCCAGGATCAGAAGGAGCTTTGGCAAACATCCGTCACAGTTGCTGGTAAATTGTTCACCCTGTGCTTTTTATGAAGCAAAATATCCATGCAGCCAGAGCTGGTTAGTCTTGCTCCAGAAGATACTTAATATGGACTGGATGGAAGCCTGTTGATGACAATGGTTGGTGAGGTTGTGTGTGTGTGTGTGTGTGTGTGTGCGCGTGTGTGTGTGTGAGTGAGTGAGTGAGTGAGAGAGAGAGAGATGAGTAAGTGTGGGTGGGACACTCAGGAGGGGTATAAGTACCAGGTCTTGACAGAGGTAGTTAAAGAATTCAAACCAAGAGGGTATCATAGCCAAGAGAGAGCATTAACAGAGACAAGATTCTCACCATCAAAGGCATCACTTAGACCGAGATCGAGATCCATAGCACTGTAAGAACACTGAGGAAGGAGGACTCAGCACTGCAAGAAGTACGCTAGCAGCTGGAGAGAGAAACTGCATCGGTGCGCTGAGGAGAGACTGGAGAAGCAGGGAGGAGTTTGACCTTCGGTGAAGTGCAGTTATCTAAAATCAGAGCTCGCAGGAATCTGAGAGATGGCCAGCCATGAGGGTAAGTGACCAGTGGGGCTCCACACCTCCAGCACCTTGGAGGTGATTCTTAGCATAGAACAGTATCATGTGCAGATGGTGTCCTTCTCGTCCAGTTTTTCATTGGTTTTGCACTCAGGAATGACAGAATAATACTTCACTGGCTGAATGGGCTTTTCCACAAATTGTAACATTAAGTGACTGAGATTCCAAGAGGACTGATAAAGTCTTCATATGTACTCAGGCAAACATCTCAAACCCTCAAGAGGAGCTCTTCTCCTCAGACCATGAGACTTCTGCACATGCCTGATGCCTTTTTATAACTGACTGTTAATTATTTATGCCTTTTTATGCATCGTATGTCAGCTTCTCACATCGTCGTTTACTTTCTTCACGTTTGTATAAACTGCTGCTTGTTCACTGCCAACCATGTGCAGTCTTCTGAATAGTGTTTCTATACATAGCCTTTCATTTATCTTTTATTTAGACTTTCTTTTTGGCCTGCTACTTCCCATTTTAACACAATTTAATTTAACCTCTGTGTATCTATACTTGTGGCCAAAATTGTGGAAGTACCTAGCATTTTTGGCACAAATATTGGCAGTAACGTTCATAAACAATCAAAGGTTTTACAAACATCATACACTGGATGATTAAATAAGTAACTGGAGCAAATGGAGTAAAGTTCCACAACCTCTGGAAATTGGATGTGTTTCCACAGTCTTGGCCACCAGTGTATAGTATTTTTTTTATACTGTTGCTGGAGCGATTTCATTACAAGTCGTACTGGTATAACTGTGCATGTGACAAATAAAATCTTGAATCTTGGATTTGGGTTCTTAAAAATTGCTTGTAAATTTCTGGATCATTAGAAGATAAATCAATGGCAATAAAAATGCTTATTAAACAATATAACAGTAATAATGGAATTGTAGATCTTTCAGTATTCTGTTTACTCCCATAGCAGTCCCTTCCCTGCATCGTTTGCCCAAAATATTTACAATACAATGCCCCAGGGAGTAATTCTATGGCACTTAAAGTTATACAGCAGTAGAATCAGTGGAAGGATCCAGATGAAGGTTCTGCGGCAGGAGAGAATGTTCATGGGAGTTTTACTTAGACAAAAATGTTTTGAGGGCGGAATGAAAAATAATTGGTTCAGTGAGATAACCAATTAGATTGTAGAGGAGGCAGGTCCAAGCAACTAGATGAGGCAGTACAAACCAATAATGTGTCTTGGTCCCGCCTCCTCTCCGGTATGTTTGGTTATCTCTCTTATCTATCATTTTTGCTCTGCTCTCAAGAACTTTTTTGCGTAAGTAAAACTCCCACGAGCGGAGAAAAAGCCTCTGAAGATGTGTCCCCCGTCTGGACGCACTATTCATCATCCAGTGAGATTAATATCCATGTCTCGTACTTCAACATGCAGTGGGCTTTCCACAAGTTAGTAGCTGTAGAAGAACTAATAATCATGTGTTACATATCAACTAACCTCGTTTCCCATCGTTTTGCGAATTGCTTCTTTTTCGACTGGCCAAGAAATTCATCACAGGCTGACATAAAAACAAAATTGCGACAATTCGGGGTTCTTTCGAAATCTCCATTAACAGTTATGCAGTTCTTACGGACAGAAATGCAGTGGGCCAATGAAGAGGCCAGTGAAGATTACTGTCCAGGTTACGGTGAGTTTGACCCCTTCCTGACGGGCCACGTTCCCCCACAGTCCCCGCAGTTCTTCGTGCCGTCGACCTGCAGTGCCCGACCAACAACCGCGCCCACCGCACCGACGAGATGGACACGGAGCGGCTGCTCCTGCGCCGGGGGCAGCCCTTCTCCATGGTGCTGCAGTGCAGTAGAGCATCACCGCTGCCGCCAAAGCGAAGCATCAACCTCATCCTGCACCTCGGTGAGCAGCGTGGCTTCCAGCGCCGCAGCATCGCAGCGAGTACCTTCTGCTTAAATATTAGGTTCACTCGGGGACTATTCTAGGATCTTTTAACTGTATCATTATCCAATAATATGCCTTGAGCTGGTGAGTGACAGGGGCGTGTCGATTCTGTGGGCCTGGGATGTAGCTGGGATATGATGGGATATGGTGGGATATGGTGGGATATGGTGGGATATGATGGGATATGGTGGGATATGGTGGGATATGATGGGATATGGTGGGATATGGTGGGATATGATGGGATATGGTGGGATATGATGGGATATGATGGGATATGGTGGGATATGGTGGGATATGGTGGCACTGGCTGGGTTCTGGGCTGGCCTGCCGTCCTGGGGGGACAGTGGGGGAAATAGTCCTGGGCTCCAGTCCAGGTGGGAGAAGGTGTGTGTTATATGGGCTCAGCTGAAGTAATTATGTCCTGAGCCCAGGAATTATGCATGTTGGGCCTGATGCAAGGGCGAAGCGGTGGGTCTGGGGGAAGCTGTCTCACAGTGTGGAATGTGGGGTGACGAGAAGGCCCTAGTTTAATGAGCAGAGAGCACAGCTTGGCACGTGAACATTCTGTAAAATTTGGCCTCGTTCTGAAATCCACCCTAAACCAGACTGGGAACCAGTGAAGGCCAATAAAAGCCGATGTAACGTGATCATATTTCTTAGTCCTTTGATACACAATTATAAACTTGAAATTGCATCATGTCCCATTGTAGTAGTACTAGCCAAATGACACTGTATGCTATCAACTTCCCTGAAATGGATTAGGCCTGTTAAATCAATACAACGTGATATGCAGATGTTATTTAAAAGTCAATGGTCACATTTATTTAGTCAAACAACACCATTTTAAGTAAAATAATGTAATCAAACAATATAAAGACATGTGCACACATCACATGAATCAAATGCAAACTACAAATACTATATACGAATACACACTGCACAACAAATTGTGCATTACTAAGAATAAGGACAAGTGCTTAAAATATTCTGACATCTTGATGTCTGCAGTGGCATGTGATTACAACACACTGCCAATGATGTCAAGCCTGTTGTTCAGTAGGGCAAGAACAATAGAACACAGACATTAAGGACAAATAAAAGATTCATAAACTAAAACAGTTAGATGAAATACTTAAAGAAAGAGAGAGAGAGAGAGCATCACTGTTAATAGGCATATTTTCAGAGAGGATTGCACTTCAGGAAAATGAAACATCTTATAGCTTGTGATGCTGGATCTAACGTTTAACTAGTGCTACACTTTTTTTGTGCGTATAACACATATTTTGATTGGATGAGCACCGATGTCTGAATCACAACAAAATGCATGTATATCATTCATTGGTTGCATTTGAAGGGTGGGAAAGGCGAAATAATAATAATGTTGCATTATCGAACGTTACGTTGTGTGTCATGGATACTTTTCGCTCCAAATCTTCCGACCACAATATCGATCTGAGACAGCAAGACCAAGACCAAAGACCGTCGAGACTGTGACAAGACCAAGACCACGTAAAAGTGGGCTCGAATCCAAGACCGGTCTCGAGACATCCAACTCTTGAGATCAGGTCCTCTAGGCTTCACACATACTAGTTTACAAAGGCAGGATGGCTCTTGGGAAACTAAACGATGCAAATAATAAGTGTTTGCTGGAAAATCTCAGTCCTGTTATCTGTCTCATGTGCTTTACTGAGCAGGTAAAGAGGGGGACTTGGTGGTGAAGGTGTCAGAGGCCCTTGGAGAGCGGGGCCAGTGGTGGTTCCACCAGCAGGGGGCGCAGAATGAGCTGCTCCTGACAGTTCACACACCAGCTGATGCACCGGTGGGGCTCTACAGGATGACCGTTGTGCTGCTGGACGCTGATGGACACATTCAGGAGCGTATTCACGCCGGAACATTCTACCTGCTTTTCAACCCCTGGTGTAAAGGTCAGCATTTGCATTGCATGCTGGGACATGTGCAGCACACATTAACATGTATGTTTATACGCACAAAAATTCATTATCAGCCTGCTTTTATTTTCGTCTGGAACTTGCTAAATCATTTTAAGCAATTTACATGCAAAGGCCCATTTGAATTCATGTCCATAATGCTGATAACATGCATGTAATACTTATTTCTAACATGTAAATTGATATCTGAATTTTGAGGATTTGTCAATATGCATCCCATGAAATTACATGAAACAATATTCAAATTGACTCATTTATACAAAGCTTGCCCGAAAATGCACCGGAGCCAATGTCACATCTATAATGCTGGAATTGCCCATAACTATATCAATTCACATTCATTAACATTGCAGTGCATGCTGGGAATGGGCTACAACTGACATAGTGTTTTTTTCAGGCTGTTTCATTCGTGGAGACAGTGTCATTCTGGGCATTTGCCCTTTTCACATTTAATAGGCCAGTAACAGCAGTAAAGTGATTCTGGGAAGCCACCGTTCTGCAAATAGGCTTGTCTGGGAACACTTGCCGTTCGTGTCCAGTTGGCATCTCAGTGGGCCGCTTGGGTCTCCGTTCGCACTTGCTCTGTCCCAGCCGACGCGGCGTACTTCCCTGATGAGGAGCAGTTGCAGGAGTACATACTGAATGAGAACGGTCTGCTGTACCAAGGCTCCTGGGAGATGATCCACACCTTACCCTGGAACTTTGGACAGGTACCACACCAGACCTGCTGCAAACTGCAGTCAGTATGAGACACTTCTCACTCCAATGTTTTGTTTTGTGTTCATTTTAAATAAATTAACTCTCACAAAAGGACCCTCAGTTAGGGTCTATAAGCTCATAAGAAACATGTGAGACACCCTGGATCAGATGCCAGTCCATCGTTGGTTACTCAACTGGAAATTTACCAGTCTTCGGACTCTGGGAAATGTAAACAGTGGGGAAACACACTAGCCATACACAGAAGGCACCCTACAGCTCAACCCATGACTCACTTTGCTGGTTCTATATATGGAGGAAAGAGAATTTTATATCATTCCCTCACACTGTAGTGACTGTTTGTTACCACCAGGGGGCCCCCATCATGAGGGGGGAGGGGTTTGACACAGTGAGAACGTGGGAATGAGAGAGGGAGACCTGGGAATCAGTCTGTCATGTCAGATCTAATGGCCGCATGGGAGGGCTGGACCTGGCCGCTTGCTTGGTGGCTTTAAGGCATTTCTGCCAGGTGGGTGCAAGACTGTCAAATGCAAAGAAACAAGCCTGTTGCAGCCCTCTGTCTTCCAGCAGGAGCAGGAGGAGAGAAGGAATGGTTAAAGATGATGAGATGGCAAACAGGCCTGAAGACTGACATTCAGTTTGGCGGAATGGTTCTGGCTCATGCCAGCCTGTGTTACCCGGCACTCGACCCCCAACTCTGTGTCCCTTCTGATGAAAGCATCTGGTTAAAAAACATGAAATGCAGAGTGTTCGGTTGGAGGCGCGTTTCTCCCACTTTCTTTGTTTTTTTTTTTGATAGTTTGAGAAGGACGTAGTGGACATCTGCTTTGAAATTCTGGACAACTCGCCGGCAGCGCTGAGAGACCCGGAGATGGACACGGCCAATCGGGGCGACCCGGTGTACGTGAGCAGGACTGTGACGGCCATGGTGAGGCCCGCCCGCCTCCCGGGCTCCAGGACTTCAGGAACGGGTCATAAATCATCCTCCACTGTCAAAAAGTCCATCACAGGAAACTGTACAGCAAGGCGTTACATATATCATCCACTAATACAGTTCAGTGGAATAACACTGTGCTAAGTCTGATTGGCACATATATAAATAGAAACACTATTAATTCGATGATAAATTAAGGAGATATTACAGCGGTCAAAGCGTTTATCATCAATCGAGCCTAAAGAATGTTACGATGTTGGTTAGATATTTCACAGCAATACGTCAGGAGGAGGGGTAATTAGATGCATGCTTAGCTGTCCAACAAAACCTTGCCAGACAGGTTGTGCATGGAAATATAACACATCTCACATACTTCTTTATGGCAGCTGATCGTGACACTGCTTCTGTGACACGACACGCTGTCTGCCTGCCCAGGTGAACTCCAACGACGACCGGGGCGTGCTTTCAGGCCGCTGGGATGGGGAGTACTCGGATGGGGTGACGCCCACACGCTGGACAGGCAGCGTGCCCATCCTGAGACAGTGGAGCAGCGGCGGAGCGAGCAGAGTGCGATATGGCCAGTGCTGGGTCTTCTCAGGTGTGGCCTGCACAGGTGAGGCGGGGAAGGGGATGGTCACCTACGGATGGGGCCACTAGATGGGCCACAGATGTCGATCACAGCCTTGTGTTAGACACCCACATACCGCTGTGACCTCCATGCAGAAACCTTCTGTAGTCCAAACCTTCTAAACTCCTCTTTTGTAAGGCCCATGTCTTGCTTTTGCTCATGTACAGCACTGTGCAAAAGTCTTAGCCAGTCAAAGAAAATGTTTAAAGCTATTTATTTGGGTAGGAAGTGTACATTTTCTCAAAAAAAAGTAACAAATAAATCTCTTGAATCCAATTAAACATTAGAACAGATACAAATTAACAGTGACACAAAACAAAAAAAAAAACTTAAAAAGTTACACGTATCTTGTTGGATGGCAAGAAGAGCACAATCCTCTCCACAGGGCCTCATCAGTCACTCTTACGCCGTTTCCCTGGTCCACAGTCCTGCGCTGCCTGGGCATCCCCACTCGCTGCATCACCAACTACTCCTCTGCCCACGATACAGACGGCAACCTCACAGTGGACTACTTCTACAACGATCAGCTGGAGAGCATATCTGCTGGCAAGAAGGACATGATCTGGTGAGATCCTCAGCACTGCCCCCATGATTCTCAGCACCCAGAAGTATGGTTCTGTTAGCATATGTCGCTGCAGTCTGATGAAAATTATGGACGTCCGCTTTTTGATTGTTGTGACTTTTAATCAAAAATGGAATACACCCATTCTCCTCTGCCTACTGATACGATCTGACATCTAATTGACTAATGAACAAAATGTTTTATGAAGTCATCTATTTAACTAGTATTAGTTAACATTTGTATGGATTACTTTGTATTACAACATTCATAGGTAGATAACTAACATCATTGTTTGTATATTGTATCTAGTTGACACTGACATATTTGCCTGACTTGCAACAATCCACGTATGTTCATTAAAAACATCAAGCCATTCACTGACGGCTGTGTAAAGACAGGTTTCTATCTGTGGCGCTAAGGTTGTCTCATTGCCTTGTTTCAGTTTTAGTTTCTGAAAAAAAATGCATTTTTTTCATAGTCCCAGAATTTGGATTTTTGGAGATCGGTGTTTTTCATTGGACAGCGATGATGTGCTTCTTCACAGGAACTTCCACTGCTGGGTGGAGTCATGGATGAGCCGGGAAGACCTATCCAAGGATTACGATGGATGGCAGGTCCTGGACCCCACACCCCAGGAGAGGAGTGAGGGTAAGGCCCAGCACGGACCATGTGTACGCAGTTTTGCCTACACCTCTGGATCTGACCACATTTGTTCTTGTTGGTATTTGTGGCCAGTTTAGATAAAAACAAAGTAAGCATTTTTTGATGCAAAGAGGTGTTCCAGATAGCACTAGATTACAGTGTTTCATTGTATAATAACAATGAAGATATTCTATTCTATTCTATTTATGACATTTACTTAGATTCCAAATGATCAAAATAGCGATCTGTAATGTTTTTACGTTCTCTTCCTT
>JABFEB020000020.1:21370583-21395153 GCA_019775895.2 Stomatorhinus ivindoensis | reverse complement strand
GGAGACAGCGAGTCACGGTCCACTCCGGCGGGAGACAGCGAGTCACGGGGTCCCGGTGCGGCGGGAGACAGCGAGTCACGGTCCAGTTCGGCAGGAGACAGCGAGTCACGGTCCACTCCGGCAGGAGACAGCGAGTCACGGTCCACCCCGGCGCGGCGGGAGAAGCCATCTATTCTTACAGCCGCAGTCGCTTTATGTCTTCGCTGCGAAAGTCGATGCGCAGCGCCAGCACCTGTCTGACCTCCGCCGGGGTCAGACGCCAAGTCAGAGGGCCCGAGTTTGGACCCCAGTAGTCCAGGATCTCGGTCACCTGGTGGGGAGAAGCAGAGACACAGGACGAGTAAGCAGCAGGCCACCGTCTCCTGATTGGCGAAAATGCAGATGAGGTCGTATCCGAAGATCCACCAGGTGAAATTAAGGTGCTTTTCTCCCTGAAGAGGATACTTTCAATCATAATTTTTATTTATAACCATTTACCACCAGAGACTGTCCATGGTGCTTAGAAACAATGACTGGTTTCTTATTCAAATCCCACAGGTGTCCCTGCAGTAGTAAACCAGAGTAAGGTGCTTATGTAGCCAGTAATTTATAAGGTGCAGAAATGTATGAAATGTCATTCTGAAGCATGAGTCATGCAACTGCATTCAAATTTTATATATATATATATATATATATATATATATTTATATCCATCCTTGCGCTGTTAAAGTAATTGGTTTCACTTAATCTTTTATTGCTCCAGTGTTTTTTGCATCAGAGAAGCTACACCAAACCTGCTGCTGATACAGTGTGGGACAGACCACAAAGCGGCAATGATTTCCCCTGGCAGCTATGTGGTGAGTGAGTTACGCACCACAAGGGGGCAGCGTGCGTCACTGGGCCCAGGAGAAGGGCAGGGGTGTAACTCTACACCGGATTGTTCCACGGTCTCAGCCACACACCTTCAGGAATGGCATAAACCGCTTCCCTCTGCCGTTATGGGATTTTCCCATCACAACCACAGCCCATCATAGCTCAGGCTCAGAAGCACAAAGGATGAAATATTGCCGCAATTAAATACTCATGATGTAATAACTAATGCTGTAAGCCGTCGTGTGGCGGGAGATGGAGAGCCTGGGGAGGTACCCGCTCCAGATTGAGGATCGTGGCCATCTGGGTGAGACGGGCAAACTTGTCTCGGATGGTCCAAGTGGTGACAGTGGTCAGGTATGCCACCAGGGAACGGAGCTCCTTATCAAACTGAAGCCCACCCAGCTGGAATAGAGGGGGGGGGGGGGGGAAATCAAATCATTCTCAAAGACAATTAATTCCCTCAAGAGCAGCCTACTTAGAGTCAGTCAGATGCCTGCAGATCTTCAGTATCTCATTAATTCAAAGCCATTCTGCCAACACTGCTCTGCCTCTACAGACCACAGCCTGTGTATAGTCTGTTCCACCCAAGGTCATAACCGCTTGGTATAATGAGCAGGATAAATCCTTCTTTACTCTGTGAGGACGCTGACGGCCAATACACTGTCCAGGGACCAGGCCGGCCGGAGGGCAACGGCGGTGTCCCCTCGTGGTACGACAGGCTGTGACTGGGCTCCTACCCTGCTGAAGGTGCACTTGAATACAGTCTTCTCCAGCTCCAGGGAGATCAGGCTGGTCATCAGGCCGGTGAGGGTGTCGTAGATAACTGTAGAGAGACCGGCCTGGGGGATAGGTTGAGGGTGGAGAGAGAAGGTGGGGATCACTAATCTCACAGCCTCATCTGGTTGCTGTCAGAGGACCCATCATCTACAGATTATCTTCCATCACGACAGTATCGCTATGGCAACGAGCCAGCATAAAAGGCTGAATTACCTTGAACTCAGCCATCAGCTGCTCCAGGTTGACGATGAACTGCTGAACCCAGGGGTCGTTAGCCTCGTACTCATTAAACTCCTCCTGCAGAAGGAATGCCGGGTGCACCCAGCCCGTTATCCCACGCTGGGCTGGCGGCTGCAGATTGGTGCGCGCGATATAAAGGCTCTCAACCAACATGGTCGCCCTACCTCCTCGATGTTGTGAGAGACGGACAGGAAGTTGCTGATCCAGGGTTTGACCTGGGGTTTAATGGCCGTGCTGTTCAACTCCGTGAGACCCTCCTGTACCAAACAACCCCCCCCCCCCCAACTAGTTAGATACACTACAGCAGCACTTTTAGGATTTTATTTTTCTTTTCAGAACATCCCATCTGTAAGAGGCCATTGATACGAGAAATGAGGCTTCAAAGCCATTTGTGGGGGGATTATCACATTCAGTCGCAGGCTGGGTTAATGCAGCTCCAGTTACTGGTTACTTACTGGTGCTAGTGGGGTTAATCCAGGTAGTGACTGACAGTGTGCCGTAATCAGGCCACCAGGGGGCACTCTCTCACCTGCAGCAGATCTTTGAACTTGCTGGATGTGCTGATGAGGTCCGACAGGCAGCTGTCGATCTTGGCCTGCGCCTGCTCCCCCGAGCCAAACCCCTGGCTGAACAGCTTGGCGCAGTCGTTCTGGGACAGAGGACGACAAACCCCTGTTCTCACATCTCGTCAGCAAATGGCGTTAGAGTGCACAGGCTTCCAATTGGTCTGTCACCAGCCCAGCTCATCCCTGGCATCACGCATAAATCTCCTGACGTTCACTCCCTAAAGCCCTTACAAAATCACCATGATGCGCTGAATGGAAGCTTGATAATAGTTAGGAGTTTCAGCTACAGGGGCAAAAACATGTCTAAGCGGCAAGACATCTGAAAAGCACGTTTCTCCAGGAAGTATCGGGTGCTGGCGGGGGAGCGGGTTCGCACCTCCAGGTTCTTCTTCAGCGTGATGATATTCTCGCTGCACACCTCTACGTTATTCAGAGTCACCTGCCAGACGGAGAGGCAGCACAGGTAAGGGCTCATGCAGAACAAGCTGGAGAACAAGCTGCATTTAATAGAATAGAATAGTGATACTTTATTGATCCCCGTGGGGAAATTCTGTTGATTTTACTCCGTCTTGCTCTCTGTGAGATGCTTGGGAGTGACAGAGAAGAGGCAGCTGGGGGCTCAAGGTTCCATGGACGTGTGACCATTCTGCTGAGGTTCGAACCAGCGACCTTCCGGTCACAGACACAGAGGCTGGGCCCGCCGAGCCGCACGCTTACCGCAGAGCACAGAGTTCATTAACCCGCTTATGCGACAGTCGCAACACATTTGGCTCACAGGTTTGTACCTACAGACATTAGAACTATGTTTACAAGCCAAAAAAGTATTTATCTGTAGAATTACTTCTGATAATGTTTTTATAGTTTCTGTTAAATTTTAAATTTTGTTCTGGAATTTAAAATAACATTAGTCAGAATTTAAGATAATACCGCAATGGCTGGTTATAGAAAATGAATGAACATCTTTCTGATCAATCTGACTTGAGACTTTAACTGTGTTGTGGTGTAAGACAGGTATATTCAGAATATCTGTTTAATGGGCAGCAGACGGAGGATGTGGGGTCAGCTGCGGAGCTGGAGACACCAACCAGGAAGGAGGCCTTGGCATCTTCAGCGCTCTCGATGCCCAGCGTGTTGAATTTGCCCTGCTGCAGGCTGCTGTGCATCAGACTGACGGCGCTGCTGACGCCGCGCTGGATGTCCTGCAGAGTGGTGGCGGGGAAGCCCTGCCGTAGCTTGTTGTACAGAACCTCCCTGCAAGGAAGGAGGCGCATTGGTGGCGGCGGGCTCCGGAGAGGAGGCGGCAGGGCGCAGCGGGGCGGCGTACCTGAAGTCCGTCTCCAGCACGGAGGTGGCGTGGTTGATCATGGCACACAGACAGTCGATGCTGGAGCTGGACAGGGCTCTGCTGATGCATTTCTTCACGATGTAGAAACTGTCATCCACCATGCTGGAGGTCAGCTGACCCTTCTCGTACGTGTCCATGGCAACGGCCTGCAGAGCCAGGCAGAGGGGTGTGGCTGATGTGGAGCTGCACTGAATTACTGAGCAGAACTGGGGGCTTAGAAGCAGAGTAGAGAAAAAAAATTCCAGATCCTTTTAGGGTTTTCAGTGACGCGCATTTTCTCTACTGCGTCTGCTTCCCCCAGTGTTCCCATTTACGAGGAGAGCGATATCTCTATGTACTGTCCGTGCTGCCCAGTGCTGCCAGTTTTGAGACTGACATTTCTCCCGCAGGGCTCAAAATCTGGCCTGAATTTTGCAGAAGGTTAAAAAGAATACGAGTTATAAATGAAGTGAAATTAATTCATTGTTAAGCTTTATGTCACTCAGATGGAGCAAATGCTGTAGGAAAGAATAAGTGCAGACTCAGGTGAGAGATTCGCCCCATTAATAGCAGCCCATATGCTCATCTTGACCTTCCCGTCAGCAAGCTCAAGGCAGACAGATGCTAGGCCAGTAGGGGGCGCTGTGATTAAATAAAATGTCTGCCGGTATTAATGTGTTTAGATTAGCCTTGTGAGCCAGGTTCTCAGGGACCCCCAGATGGTCCACATTTTTGCTCCTTCCCAGTTCACTATCAACAGTCTACATTTTTGGAGCAAACAAAAACCATGGACTGTCTGGAGGGTCCCGGACTGGGTTGACAAACACTGGTCTTGATGAAAGCTTGACCCAAATAACTAGACATGTAGCAGGTCGGCTTTAACCTTCTGACATTCTGAATGTACCTCATAAGTCAGGATGGGATTCTGCGATGTTCTTCCTTGTGAGAGCCTCCTGACTGCTAGATATCAGGGCATTAACAATCTAATATCTAATAATTCTATGCCACAAAATCCCTGTGAACCAGCCCTGGTTTATCAATCCCTGACTTTCTTCCAGCTAAAACTTTTCATTACATATTTGATCACAAAGTGGTTTCAGAGAAACAATGTTTCATGGTGGTCATGTGACATGGTACACGTTTGTGCACATGTACCCTTATATGGGAAGATGACAAATAACTGCAGTGTTTTGCACCATCAAAACATTAATTGCTGATGCCCCCCCCCCCTATCATCTGCCCGGTGTCCTACGCTATGGCCAGGGGGCGCTACCTTGTTGACAGTCTCCCTCATGTAGTACTCCTCCATGGGTATGTAGTATCCAATCAGCTCCTGCATGTTCCGGCTCAGCAGGCAGTGTTTCAGCAGCCTCTCCAGGCCCTGCTGGTGCTCTGGGCCAAGCAGCGAGAGGAACACTGTGAGCGCCGGGCCAGGACCAGGTCAGGGCCCGTCACACGCCACCTCGCCCCGTTACCTTGCATGGTACTCTTGGGCGCGGTGGCGTCCCCGACCTCGAAGTCGGCTGAGATCCGTCGCCGCAGAAATCGCAGGTACAGTTCAGCCCGGGAGTTCATCACCGTGACCTCCAGCAGGACGGGGTCCAGCTCCCTGAAGGGGCGTGTGCAAAGATGAAGGCCAGGGAACAAGTTATTGGGGGGAGGGGGTTGCGAAGTTGACAGCCGCCAGAAGTGAGGATTAAAGGAGGACAGGGTGGCACTCTGACCTGGGCTCGATCTTCTCAGTAGACATGCTTCTGATCATGCTGTTCTGGACAATCTGGAACTGCGGGAGTGACAGGATTCTTACAGTCTCACAGGCTTTCAGGGTGGGTTCTAAGGACTAGATGTGTCATTTTCTCATGTGCTGAGCCCACACCTTGTTGTGATAGTCTCGCTGCTGGATGAACTTGTCCACGATTTTCTCAGCCTGCCGGTCACACTCCACCTGCAGGTGTCGGATCAGCGTGTACAGGCGGCCCGGTCCGTAATAGGTCTCTACGATGGGTTGGTGGGTTTCTATGATCCGTGCGATGCCTGGTGCACATGGAGAGAGGGGCAGTCAAGGGCATGTTTAATTGGCTGCAAAAAAATAAAAAAATCACACCAGATGACCAGTGTCATTGTGAATTATTAGCAGTGTCAACGGTCAACACAAGCATACTCTCCTCTAACATCTTACCTTCCAGCAGCAGAGTGAGAGTGTCAGCAAAGACCAGCCCAGCTCTCCGTTCACCCAGGTCTCCTCCCAAGGCCAGAAGCAGGTTCTCCTCTGCTTTATTGGCTAGCTGAAGGTGGAGAGATGACAAAATCGTGAACTCTCACCCATCAGAGCACAGGGTTCCACATGATGCAAATCAACAAGAGAAATGGTTTTTCTAACAATGACCAGTACCTACCTGAGTGCAGAGGTACTGGGCAAAGCGGGCCAACCCTTCATCATGGAGGCCTAACAGAGGGAAGATCTTGAAGAACCTCTCAACCTGGGCCAGGTCCCCTGCAGTGATTGCCTGATCTAAACGTTCCTTGACCAGGGTCTTCAGGCGCTGCTCTGCTTCCTGGAGAAGAGCAAGACTAGCATCCACAGCACTGCCTGATGAGAAATGTAGCATGAGAATGGGAGACACACTGATTAATTATAGAATTATAAACACTGCATCTTATACAATTAAACTGTATTGGATAAGCTGTTATGAAAGATGAATGGATGATATAAAGTACTGGCAACTGGAAAAAAATGTCATTATTTTCAATGCTTCTCCAAATTAGTTACTTCCAGCAGCTAATGATGCCAAAATAGTTTGTCTAAGATGCTGCTTCTCAAACCAGTCCTGTGGGACCTACAGACAGTCAATATTTTTGCTCCCTCTCAGCTGCAAAGGACTTGGTTGAGAAGCACTGCTCTATGGGATTGTCAGCTGCTGTCATAGGTTTTATGCAAAAAAAAAAGCATTTAAAGGCTCACTCTCTCCCCCTTGGCGACTCAGCTCAATGACCGACTGGTCCAGGGAAAGGTAGCGGTGCACATGTGCGGCCGCCTGCTCGTAGTCCTCATTCCGCAGCGCTGTCTGCACGCCATCCGTACAGAACTTCAAATCCAGGATGTCATCAGCACGCTGGATGGCCTGATACAGACGGTTCTACCAGGGTTAGAGAACAGAAACAGTGAGCATTTTACCTTCTGCTGACATTTATTGTATAGTGCTGTGTTCATGCTCAGCGTGTGAACGTCCAGGTACGTTACCTTTGCAAGATCCAGTTGCCGCACTTTGCTACTCACGTTCTCTGCCAAGCTGCAGGTGAAGGTGATCATCCCAGAAAGCTGGCTGGCATCACCCTCTATCAGCTGCAAGTTAGGCCTGAGACATGCATTTGTGAAGACGTGTGGGAGATCAGGTGAACTGAAAGGAATCTGGGCAGTCAAGCAGTGCTCCACTATGAAAGAGGAGGAAAGTGAGCAAAACCTCGGCTAGTTCCATAACGCACCCCTACTACTGCCTGCCGCCTGCACATACAACTTACCCCATCCTCTGCAGAGTAAGCATCTTGGTCTCAATGTTACCCTGTTGACTGACCAGCGACTCAAGCTCGGACTCCACCTGTTTCTGGATAAAATGGAAATAAAACTAAATTAAAAACTCTCGTTTAAAAATCCCAACACGTACATTTTCATCTCGTTTCATCATTACATTTCAATAACTATGCCCGTTGCAAATACAGAACAGACACTCCTTGACTGTCTGAACTTACAGCTACCACTTTTTTTTACATTATATTTTTATGAATACTCACTTCTTCATCACAGAGCTGTTGGTATACTCGCTCCAAATCATCCAACTCGGTCAGGTTTTCGATGGTTTCGCGGCTTATGGTGGATAAGCCCGACGACCCGCTTCGCTTTTTCGCCACAGATTCCGACATATTTACCCATACAAACATTAGACACGTCACTTCCGTCACGAGCTCCTGCATAGGGTTTCGTGATAACGACACCAGTGCGGAAGCCATCGAGTAACTTCTCAAGTAAGTAATTAGAATATGAAGAGCGTATTTAATTAATAATTAATAAATGATATTTATTTGTCGCTTAATTAATACGGATCATTTCCTTTAATTTATCAAACATTTGAAAAGGCACGACATAGGACACCTATGTATGCGACGAAGCAGCTGAAGAAATACAAAGCCCCAAAAGTTACGATTCGTATAGTGTATGGATAGGATAGTACCATTGATGGCGGATTGGTTGTAATCTATCCTTATAACATTTCTTTCCGTTACGCGCACTACTCACCAAGGCCCGCGACAGCACAACCGGCCTGGAAACCTCTAGGTTCGTTTTACTAACGTAGGATGCTTTAATCCAGTTGATATCCTCTGCATCGGCATTTTTCTGTGAGTAGTAATTATTTAGAAGCAATTTCCATGTTATATCGAGTCCTCTTCTAGCATTTTTCCCCAGTAAAATTGTATCTGTAGATTTGAAATAACCGGCCAGATGGCGGAAGACGCGAGTGTTTGAATGAAACAACAGGAAGACTTGCTTGCGCAAACTTTTTCATGCCCTACAAAATTAAAAAGATCAGCTCGGCTTGTTAAAATTATGTGGAAATGATTCTGTGTAGAAAGCGAAATAGTGTGCTCTTAAACCACTATACTTGTAAGCTTTGTTTACTTTGCGCTTTTAAGTTCCTGGGCTTCGTAAGGGTCGGCTTTCCTTTGCAGAATTTGGCTGTTTTATATGCGGCAGTATTGTTATTCGTAATTACTCGAGAGTTTGAATGCAGAATTTTGGTACTGTAATATTCATAATTATGCATTTGTTGACTTGGAAGGTTTGCTCGCAATGATGAGCCGGTCGGTGTAGGCGCCAGACTTTGTACTACGACCAACCTGAAATCCAAACATCGCACCAACGAGCTATTTTCGGTGGCTCTACGAATTGTAGTATTATGATTGATTGAATTGCCTGTTTGCGATGGACGTAAATGTCTAATTGAGATTTCTCTTCTCTCGTCCTTTCAGCTGTTTAAGTCTCGGGGAGCTGCCGCTGCTTCCCTACTCTGCGCTTGGAGTGTGAAAGACCCACAGACATGTTTCTGTACAATATAACCTTACAGCGTGCCACTGGCATCACCCACGCTATCCATGGCAATTTTTCTGGTATGTTCTGGTTTTGCCTTTAAATTGTAATTAATTGTATAATTGACCATCGTTTGACTTATTATTATACTAGACTCATTGTCTCTTCTGCTTTCTGTAAAGGGACCAAGCAGCAGGAGATCGTTGTTTCCCGAGGGAAGATTCTGGAACTGCTGCGACCCGACGCCAACACCGGGAAGGTGCACACGCTGCTTACCATGGAGGTTTTTGGCATCATCCGCTCCCTCATGGCTTTCCGACTCACCGGTGGGACCAAAGGTGTGTCCGCCTGCGATTGGTGAAACCTGTTTTGACGAAACTATTGATTTTGATTGGGAATAATAAATGTTGTGTTTTTGATTATTCATATTTTTAAGAATTCTTTAAAATACGCAGAAGTATTAGTTGTATATAAAATTGTGGGACAGGTCTGGTACAGTATTTAATGTCAGCAAGACTTCTGCATTTGTTCGGCTTCCTGTCTCCAGATTACATCGTGGTGGGTAGCGACTCTGGGCGCATCGTGATCCTGGAATACCAGCCCTCCAAGAACATGTTTGAGAAGGTGCATCAGGAGACCTTTGGGAAGAGTGGATGCAGGCGGATCGTCCCCGGCCAGTTCCTTGCTGTTGACCCCAAAGGACGTGCAGTTATGATTGGTCAGCAGACGCATGCCTCTTGGTGGGGGGGCTTAGGCAGGGAGCCCTGCAAGTTTGGCTTAGTGTGGGAAAAAGGGGGGAGCTGAATTGGGGCAAAGCTGGGTCAGCGTTTAGCTAGAACTTCTGCAGAACCTTTCTCTCCTTTGTCTTCTGAGTTTATTGAAAACTTAAGCTTTGGCGTGTTGATGTTCTTCCTCATGTACCCTTACCTGCTACGATTGTGCTGTGTGGCCTAAGACTGTGAAATATGGTGAATGTGCAAGAATCAGGTGACAGGCAGAAACATGTGCCTGGATGGCAGCTTTTTTCGGTGCTATATGAAGTTTTACTTGCATGCACGATTTGGTTAGCAGATAAGTAGTGCGCCTAAGATATTTACGAGGCATTTCGTGATACCTTAAAGTAAGCGATCAGTACATATTCGGTGTAATTTTTTATATACATCATATTGCAGTGTTATTCTGTGCAGCCCTAGTGGAGCCTTGTGTGAGATTTAGGACACGGCCTCCTGCGTGACGTGCTTCTCGCGTGTTGTGACCCCAAGGTGCCATCGAGAAGCAGAAGCTGGTGTACATCCTGAACCGCGACGCTGCTGCACGCCTCACCATCTCTTCACCCCTGGAGGCGCACAAGGCCAACACGCTGGTGTACCATGTAGTAGGAGTGGACGTGGGCTTTGAGAACCCCATGTTCGCCTGCTTGGAGATGGATTACGAGGTACGTGCCTCACACCCGTGTCCCTGCATGGAGTGCCGTGCTGTAGCAGTGCCTGATACGGCCCAAATGTCATATGAAATTTTTGTTCAGAATCACGACCCACCTTAAGATTTCAGTATAGATCAAATTGGAACGTATTTAGTGAGGCTAATTAGCCACTTAACCGGCAATTCTATCCTTATAAGGCATTGTAACGTTATCCCTGGGTAACCCAGGCCACCTTATCATAGGAAAAATATGTCCATTGGCTAAAATAATCATACAGACCCAGTGAACTCAAAAACAGGTGTTTTGTAAAAAAAAAAATAACCCTTTCGCAGTCCATGCTATGAATGTCATATACGACCCGCTGGACTGTTCATGCTGTTCCAACCTGTTAATCTCACCTATGAAATAAGGACCGAAAAGAGGAAAAAACCAAATCTTTGCAACATTCTCATTTTCAAAATGCGTTTACTGAGTTTCCTTTTCATCATTCACCATGTGCTGGCAATAAAACACATGCTTCAAACATGCCAACCCATCAGGAAACGGGTCAAGTGAACAGACCTGCAAAAAGCTGTACTACACAGAAAGTTTACCTGTGGTGGGTTGTAAGGTCTGGTGCAGCACCTGTATTCCCTCTGTTTTTGTCAGAGGCTGATGCTGAGCACATAGAACATGATCATCACAGTTGCCAGAAAAGTTTCAAAACATCCAAATCCTAGTTGTACATGTTCTATAACATCTAAACATTATAACTGATGATGCAACATTTCTGCCACTTGCCTGTTCACAGCTTGACAGGTGAATCTTTGCAGCATGTACAGCAACAACCTCAAAACGTGGTGGGGGCCATATTTATTGTGGGAAAAGATCTGGTTAATTCAGTCAGTATCACTAAATGTCACTGTTACTGGGTCATATATGGTACAGTGGGCTGTAAAGCAAAAAAAATCCTAACTTTGATGAATGGGATGAATGTAAGGTAAAAAATAAAAGGAAGTGTCATACATCAGTCTGTTGTGGTATACAAGGTTGTCATATATATTTAAAAAATGCTGTAGACGCCTGCAAACGCACAGGTGTCGTGCGAGTGCCTGTTTGCACATTATAATAATGGTGTTAAGTAGTGCACTTGCAGCTGGGCATCCATGCTTTTGCATCATCCATCCATTATCCATACCCGCTTATCCTACTGGGTCGCGGGGGGTCCGGAGCCTACCCTACCTTAATGGGCACGAGGCAGGGAACAACCCTGGATGGGGGGCCAGCCCATCGCAGGGCACACCCACACACCATTCACTCACACAGGCACACCTACGGGCAATTTAGCGACTCCAATCAGCCTCAGCATGTCTTTGGACTGTGGGGGGAAACTGGAATGCCCGGAGGACACCCCACGACGACACAGGGAGAACATGCAAACTCCACACACATGTGACCCGGGCGGAGACTCGAACCAGCACCCAGAGGTGTGAGGCAACAGTGCTGACCACTGCACCACCATGTCGCCCCGCTGCTGCATCAATAGCGCAGAAATCATCAGGAAAGCAGGTGCCTCCAGGGTATTGCAGTTGTGCACTGTAAGAAAGTAACTTCATCTTTACCACAGTAAGAAATGGTCACATCAGCAGAGCATTTGGACCTGTGATGGCAGCACACGGAGGTCAGATGAACATCGTTTTATGTAGACTTACTACATTTTTCTGTCAATGTATTTCACTGCGCCCGAAGCTGGAACAGAATCAGTGACAGAATATCACTAATATGCACTACCTTTACATTCAGCTTCCACAGACGAGTAACATTCCTTGTCACTGATATTTGATGTTATTGGTTAGTTACTTAAAGTACCAAGTTAGTTAATAAAGTACCATCTAATCTAATCTTTACTTTTGGGCTGCAGCATTTACATACATCTGTCTTCCCTGGTAGTTTGTGTTGGATGTGATCAGTATCCTGAGGTTACTGCCAGTGACCAGGTCTGTTTTGTACGGTGCCTTCTGCCTCCCTCACCTATCGATGCGTTTCCAGTCGGTCATGATAAATTGTCACATCGCCCACCGCTACCATGCCATCGTATGATCCTGATTACTGTCAAAGCTGAACACAAGGAGTATGTTTACATGCACAGCTTCAGTTATAGCCCGACTACACCATTTAATCAGGCTACTGTCCTTCCACCAGTACGGGAGGGGAATTGATTTATTGACTACTTATTAAAATACGTTGCGTAATAAATGAATAATAATGGGTGCGTGGATGAACTGACACAAGCTTTAATTGCAATCCAATCGGAAGACCAGATACTGCATGATCAGGATAACATATCAATAAATGAAGTATTTTATATGACCGTACGGTATTGGAAATTTTTCAAATATCGCAGTGTTGTAATAAATATTGTGGTATTTATGAAACGCATATTGGGGTATTGAGTTCAACATAAATGTCTCACAAACCCATCTAGGAGTGATTTAAGTAGCAAGGATGAAAATGATTCTCGGAAAATGCATGCAGTGTTTAAGCTGATTTTGCAACATATAATAGATAATCTTGAAAATGAATAACTATTAAAATTGCAAAACTTGCTAGGTTCTTGCTAGGCGAGACTTAAACTCCCTGCACTATGAACGTATGCACACAGGAGTAAATTGATTCCCAATTGCATTATTTGGGCATCGTAGTCCGACTACGAAATTTCATTTAGTACGATTTCAGTCAGACTGATATGTTTGCATGTACTTTTAAAAGTCCGGATTCAGTCTTAACACAGATTTTCTTAGTGTGCATGTAAACATGTTGTTTGATTTTTCTGTTTCTATGGACCTTGTGTTTGAGCAATGGTTTTATATTTGCTTGGTTTGTAGTTCAGTCCATAATGTTCCTTGGGAAAGTGTTTTTTTCCCCCCAGGGTTTAGGAAATTCTTTGTCAGAAACCAACTCTTGAAGTGTTTTGGCTCAGATTATTTGCGTTTTGAGTGTTCTAGTTCAAGGTGAATTTATTGGAAATGACTTTTTATATATAGAGTAAAACCCATTTCTCATGTTTACTTCTGTGTTGGTGTATTTTATTTATGAGGTTTTTTATTTTAGAAGTTCACTTTTGTGGTTGATTTTCCAAAATATTTTGAAAGATGTGCTTTTTATTTTGTTAGCATATTGGCGTGTGAGCATTACAGTGATCTGAAGAAGATCCCTGGAAGGCTCACACTGTGCACTTGTGCGCCCCCTGTTGAGCTCTGCCTCACACTGACCGCGTAGCTTGTCGATGCTGCTGTCGATGCTGCCACCTATCGGGCACTGTGACAAGCACAGGGTTTCCCCCCCTATAGGAGGCGGACAACGACCCCACCGGCGAAGCGGCAGCCAACACCCAACAGACCCTGACCTTCTACGAGCTGGACCTCGGTCTGAACCATGTGGTGCGCAAATACAGCGAAGCTCTGGAGGAACACGGCAACTTCCTCATCACAGGTACTCATTCAGACAGACTACATAGTTGTGCATGTTTTTATTATTTTGTGGTGGCATGTTGGCGCTATATGGTGGCAAACGCTTAACCATGTGAATTAATATAGAATAGCTATTTTTCAGTGACCAGTTAAAAAAATCTAAATTAAGTCCATGAATTATGTTTGCACTCCACTGCATCTCTAACATAAAGGCCTAACTGCAGTGCACACGGCCTAACTGCACACTGCAAGCACATTAATCCCAGTACTGCTTAGACACACTGCAAGCACATTAATCCCGGTGCTGCTTAGACACACTGCAAGCACATTAATCCCGGTGCTGCTTGGACACACTGCAAGCGCATTAATCCCGGTACTGCTTAGACACACTGCAAGCACATTGATCCCGGTGCTGCTTGGACACACTGCAAGCACATTGATCCCGGTGCTGCTTGGACACACTGCAAGCACATTAATCCCGGTGCTGCTTGGACACACTGCAAGCACATTAATCCCGGTACTGCTTAGACACACTGCAAGCCCATTAATCCCGGTACTGCTTAGACACACTGCAAGCACATTGATCCCGGTGCTGCTTGGACACACTGCAAGCACATTAATCCCGGTACTGCTTGGACACACTGCAAGCACGTTGATCCCGGTGCTGCTTGGACACACTGCAAGCACGTTGATCCCGGTGCTGCTTGGACACACTACAAGCACGTTGATCCCGGTGCTGCTTGGACACACTGCAAGCACGTTGATCCCGGTGCTGCTTGGACACACTGCAAGCCCGTTGATCCCGGTGCTGCTTGGACACACTGCAAGCCCGTTGATCCCGGTGCTGCTTGGACACACTGCAAGCACGTTGATCCCTCCATTCTGCCTGTCTTTTCTGTTCCAGTGCCAGGCGGATCCGACGGCCCTAGTGGGGTTCTCATCTGCTCTGAGAACTACATCACTTACAAGAATTTTGGGGACCAGCCTGACATCCGCTGCCCCATCCCTCGCCGGAGGGTGAGTTGGTTGGGAGGTGCGGGGGGCTTGGCCCCCCACCCCGGCTTGGGGAGTGACTGGTTAGCAGCGTGAGAAGTCAGCTTTTAAACGAGGCCCCCGGGCTGAATCACTCGGACACGTTCCGGCCTCATGTTTGGATTACAGGAAAGTTCTTGTGCAGCTCTCAGGGTTTTGAGCTGGGAGACAAATAAAACACAGAGTCAATGAACTGGAGTTTTAGAAAATGTGGGGTTTGGCCCTCTATTGAACTGGAAAACAAATCCTGCAAGTGGAGATGTCAACAGGCTCTCAATTGGCCATTTACAAGTACTAGCTGGCCTGACTCTTACTCTGCTAAATGCTCAGAGAGCATCGTTAAAGGGGTAGTTCACCCTAAAACTGAAAACGATTTGCTTTAGAGGGGCTTTAGTGCAGTTTAACCGTCTGGGACCTTCTTCTGGGAGTGAGGGGTTGCCATCATTCACAACCAGCCTGACTCCCCAGGACCCACATGTTTGATTCCCTTGTGCAATTTTTACACCACGCGACAAACGAAAACATGCATGACACGTTTGTGGACATGCAGTCTGTTTGTGGACATGCGTTTCTCCTCCAGCGCGGTGTTACATTGTTAGACAGCCGGTCGCCAGCGACTTTAGACACCAACACAAGTATTCTGTATGCTTATTGGCTGACAGGCGCTGCGATTTACTGCTTCCGTATCTCAATTTGGCACTGAAAGAGATTTTTTTTTCCCCCCCGAATCCTCAGTAGGATTGGAGCATTTTGGTCAGTATCTCAAAAGTGCCAAAGATACCCAGTTCTAGCTGGGAGTTGCCTTGTTTTGGAGAGATATAGCTGTAGAAATGTTGGCCATCTCCAGAATATAATGGGAGTTAGTTGCATTCCGTTTGTGGTGATTAAAGCTTCAGAAAATGCATCTGAAAAAACCAGTAGTGTGGTGTCTTTTACCAGAAACCATTACCCGGTTATTGTAGATAATCCTGAAGTTTAATGTACAAACTATTTTCTTCTGCTGAGCTCCACACAGCAGTCGTGTCACTGCGCGGAAGGTACGAACACCCTAGCGGCATCTGCGCAGTGACATGACAAGTGCATGGAGTTCAGTAGAAGAAAGTTGACAGCACGCTTTCTGCCCTGGGAAGAATGAAAACGTGCAAAAAAGGCTGAAGCTCTTTCCCGTTATTCTGAGTGCATATTTATAAACACATTTCAAATTAAGGGGTATATCTTGTATTTTCAAAAGCATGCTGGTCTGTTTATATGGTTTTGTTCGAACTCTGTGCATCCCCGTTCACATTGAGTAACACGGAAAAAATGCAGAGTATGTGGCACGGCGCTGGAAGCTTGCAGGATCGTACCCTTGGCAGGTCGAGGAAATGCTTCGCAGATGTTGCGGATGTGATGAACTTGTTCATGTCTCTTCGCTGACTTATCACTGGAGAGAATGTGTAACAATCTGATCCCAACTCCTGCTTCACATAAACTGTCAGCGAGGCAGTTTAGTGGTCATTCAGGACGCCTCCAGCCTCGCGCCATGCTATATGTACTGACACTTTTAAAATAAGAGTAGATGTTCACGATATGATGCAAATAAATAGCAGATCCATTGCAGCAAACATGCAAGTGTGAACTGAATATTCATACCCATAGTTAATAAACACGTGTATAATTTGCACAGTGTACTCTTTCAGACGTCTGGTACTGCTGTTGCGTGTGCTGCCTCTTCGATATCTATTCTTTTTTTATAATTGTTTTTGTCCAATTTTACGCCATTGCATGTTGTGTGGGACACATCTGACTGAGCACCAGAACATATTGTGTGAGTGTTAATATCGTTTGCAAAATGGATCCGGTTCTGGTTATAGATGCCTTGGGGCCGGCAGGTCGGGCCGGATTCACATTGGGGCTGAATAGTCTTTCCCTCTGGCAGAATGACCTGGACGACCCAGAGCGAGGGATGATCTTTGTCTGCTCCGCCACCCACAAGACCAAGTCCATGTTCTTCTTTCTGGCCCAAACAGAGCAGGGCGATATCTTCAAAGTTACCCTCGAGACCGATGAGGAGATGGTGAGTGGGTGGTTTGGGAGGTGGGGGTGCAGTGCCGGGGGGGGGGGGTCATGCTGGACCCCGGAGCACTGTAAGGGTGGAGGAAGTGATGAGTCTTCATGTCTCTTCTCTGACGTGGCTGGAGAAAGCATGGTGTCCTCTGAGATCTGTCCATATGCTGGCTAAGTAGCAGCACGGACTCCGTATGTTCCCGTTAACGTGTGCGTGTGGTGATCTGCAGGTCACGGAGATCAGAATGAAATACTTTGACACCATCCCCGTGGCGACGGCCATGTGTGTGCTGAAAACTGGCTTCCTGTTCGTCGCCTCTGAGTTCGGAAACCAGTGAGTACCAAAGTCTTGAGTGGATGCTGTGTTAAGTGACCCTCCACTGCCAATCTGGAGCAAGATCTGTAGATTTTTATTTTTCCATTTGTGGTGTAATGGTGCACAAAACTCATGGCGCACACTTCAGTTTTGGAATTGCGGTTCGGTTCAGGTTCCGTACAGAAGGGAAGATCGAATTGGTTTTGAAATGTATTATTACAACTGCAAACCCTAATTAAGAACAGTTGCAATCCAAAGGCAATGTGTCTGACATGGCTGAAAAATAAAGTTTCAGATGCATATGTGCACATTGTAAAGATAAACATATGTCTCATAAAAAATCCAGATTGGAGCGTTGATAACGAGCTCATAATGTTCTTTGCTACCGAGTGTCGCCTTTTTTGTAGTGAATAACTGTGTAGCTGCTTAGACATTTTTCCAGTCTGAATTCTTGCCATAACACCATGAGCAGTTTGTCTTGCTCCAGTCATGTAGACGTTCAGACTGTGTGGACTCGAATGAGCTGGCATGTATAACAGAGCTGACGGACAGTCTTGGTCTTGACTAATTTCTCCAGTGTTGATGTAATTTGTTGGGAAACTACAGTGTTCCCAAATGGCTCTTTATGAATGACTTTGACCAGCGTTAGCAGTGACCAGCTCACAGCTACAAATACCATAATGTTTGCCATGGCTGTGTCAATAAATATATTCATTCATTCGGTATTCGTTCATTTCACTGTGTGTACAGGACTGAAAATAATGTGCACGAACAGTACAGGTGTTGTTACTGCCTTAGTATTAATAGGTGTTGGTCTTGGGCCTGAAAGCTGGTCTCCTGTGTGACAGTTACCTGTATCAGATCGCCCACCTCGGCGATGATGATGAGGAGCCTGAATTCTCCTCCGCCATGCCCCTGGAAGAAGGAGACACCTTCTTTTTCCAGCCGCGGCCTTTGAAGAACCTGGTGCTTGTGGACGAGCAGGAGAACCTCTCGCCTATAATGTCCTGTCAGGTAGGGGGCGTGTGAGCAGCGTGGTGCAGGGGGGCTCCTGCAGTCGCATGTCTGTTACACGCGTGTCCTGCCTCCGTCCTCAGATTGCCGACCTGGCCAACGAAGACACCCCGCAGCTGTACGCCGCCTGCGGCCGGGGGCCGCGATCCACGCTGAGGGTCCTGAGACACGGTCTCGAGGTACGGGCCGCGACCCACGCTGAGGGCTCAGTGAATATCGCGGCCGATGTGGATGTGATGACTTTGTTCGTGTCTCTTCTCTGACTCATTTCACTCCTGGAGAAGAACGTATATGGATCTGATCCCCCGGGCCGGTGATCATTTTTGCACGTCCTTCAGATTTTGTGTGCTGAGTTCTGTGTCGCTTCCGCAGGTATCTGAGATGGCTGTGTCCGAGCTGCCAGGTAACCCCAACGCTGTGTGGACCGTGCGGAGGCACATCGAAGGTACTGCCGCCACGTGGGTGGGGGGTGGAGGGGTCGAAAGGTGTGTTGAAGGCTACCTTCTAAGCCCGATCGGCAGGTTGGGGCGTCTGTCATGTGGGTGTGTCTGATTCTGGGAGAGATCTGTACACATGTCGGGAGGCTAATGCCGCTGCTCCAGTGGGAGGGAGATCGTGAGGCTTCCTGCTGTGGCTCGTCGCCCGGTGTTCCTGCCAGCTGCGGCAGAGCCGTGCCCCGGTGGGTGTGGGAGCCTATGCTGGTGTCTGGAGTGGCGGTCTGGAATGCCCCCATTGTCTGTGCCAAGGTTTTCCTTGAAACCATGTGATCTCCGAGATGAACGTCGAGTGCTAAACTGCCAAATCTTGGTGGTAAATTATTTTTTGGGTCAGGAAAGTGTTCTTTTTGTAATGTAAATAATTTGATAGGTACCTATGTTGTGAAATCTTAATGAGTACAGCCTTAGTCCTTTAAAAAAGGCAATGTCTTTTTTGGGTTTTTCAAAAGCAAAATTATTTTGCTGGAATAGCAGGATTAAGTGTGCAGCCCTGATTTAACAGTTTTAACATTGATTTCTCATTTCTCCCTGCCACGACTGCTTCTCGAGTAACTCAGTCATTGCTAATCTGTTTTATCGACTGGTCTTGTTTCTGAATAGTGCCACGAATTTAAGGTTACGTGTTATATGAGGCTCTTATAGCTACTTAATGTGCCGTGCAAATCGATGCTGCTGCTTCCATTTAAGGTTTGAGCGATTTGCTTTTCATTTACATCCATGGGTGGACAGTAAAGGTTTTGGGGCATGTTGACTCAGGCCTGTAATCGGCACGCCTTGTGCCCTGCACTCCCATGTCAGTTTAAAGAGAATTAGCTGTGAGTTGTCAATGTTATAGCTGTTGCACAGAAGTAGCGTTTGCAGCGGGATAGTGCTGGTGGGGTTAGGGTTAGGGTTAGGGTTCCTCTGCTTGACCCCTCCCTCCTCCCCCCCCCCCCAGACGAGTTTGACGCGTACATCATTGTGTCCTTCGTCAACGCCACGCTGGTGCTGTCCATCGGAGAGACGGTGGAGGAAGTGACTGACTCGGGCTTCCTGGGCACCACGCCCACGCTGTCCTGCTCACTGCTGGGCGAGGACGCACTGGTGCAGGTACGCTGTCCTGCCGGGGGTGGGCTGGGGAGCTGATACCCAGCTGCTGATACACCCACCCCCCTTCTCCAGGTGTACCCAGATGGGATCCGTCATATCCGGGCAGACAAGCGTGTCAACGAGTGGAAGACTCCTGGCAAGAAAACCATCATGCGCTGTGCAGTAAACCAGAGGCAGGTGGTCATCGCCCTGACCGGCGGCGAGTTGGTCTACTTCGAGATGGACCCCGTGAGTGACCTCCATAACTGTGTCAGCTTGGGTTTGGGGCACGGGGGGGTTTCCTGTGCCTTTTTTTTATGGAATACCCTAACCCATGAGAATCTTTTTAAAGGGATAAGCTGCTCACTCATGGGTGATTTGGTTTAAATGTTTGTCTTTTGTGATTTTCACAATTGGCCTGCATTTTTAACCTTAAGTGACCCTCTTTGCGGGGGGGTGGGCATTCCTGAGGAATGCGTGCAAGGCAACAGCCAAGTGTGGGAACGCACCTTAAATGTCCTGTATGCTGAACATCCGGTCTAAGAGCTCGTCTGTGAGCCCAGTGCGGCTCTCCGGAGCTTTCTGCCATGTCACGTGCTCTGGCGGTATTCAGCCATGCGCCACATCACATTTCTGTCAGTGACAGACTGTGTGTGTGGCGGTGGTCCCATAAGATTATGCAGTCATGGAGCTGAAAGGTTCTTATCGCCTAGCGACAGTGTAGCGCCGCGCATTACTTATGTTTGTGGTGATACTGGTGTAAACAAACCTACCTGCCTGTCGTACAGAAGTATAGCACATGTGGTTATTTACATTACATGATACTTGATAATCGTATGGTACTGGTTCATCTGCTATACTGTACTGTTAATAATTATTTTAGAGTACTCAAATATCTGTCGCCTTGCTGTGTAGTGGGCTATACCATCTAGGTTTGTGGAAGTGCACTGCGATGTAGGCAACGATGAAATCGCCTAACGACCCCTTTCTCAGAATGTACCCCCATCGCTGGGGGAGCACTGCTACTCTTCCCACTTATATTAACTCATTTGTATTGTTATACCGCATCTTTCCTGTAACTGTTGATGCCATATGTAGTTCATCAACTGCATCAGTCGCCCGTCCCTCTGCTTGTTTTGTCTTGAAGTAGGATTCCGGCAAGTCAAAATGTAACTAAACATTCTGGAATGTTCTGACTCATCCCCTCTGCTCCCCACCGCGACCCTCCGCAGTCAGGACAGCTGAACGAGTACACGGAGCGGAAGGAGATGTCCGCCGACGTGGTGTGCATGAGCCTGGCCAACGTGCCCGTCGGCGAGCAGCGCTCCCGCTTTCTGGCTGTCGGCCTAATGGACAACACCGTGCGCATCATCTCGCTGGACCCCTCGGTGAGACGCCCTCCCCGCTCGCCCCCACGGGGGACCGAACCTCCGTCACCGCCCGGCTGAATACTCTCCCTGCCCTTAAGTGCTTCCTCCCTCTCGGTTATTATGTGCAGCATTTTTGGCACCCTGATGAATTTGGCCAGCTGTCAACGTGTCACAGGTGTGCCTCGGGGGGGTGTTGGCTCCGGCTGCCCCTGCCGTGGGCCGTGATCTCAGCCTGCAGCTGTGTCTGCTGCGAGTGCCCTAAGGACACGGCTGGATATAGTGTCTGTTTCCCAGTAGCTCATAACCAGTTTGGCCCTTTTTTCCAGCCCCTACTATTGTTGAGCTGTGTTTCTTAGCTTTTCCTGCTCTCACTGTGTGTAAATAAGCTCCCTGTCGCCCGCGTCCCACAGGACTGCCTGCAGCCCCTCAGCATGCAAGCCCTTCCTGCGCAGCCGGAATCCCTCTGCATCGTTGAAATGGGTGGGGTGGAGAAACAGGACGAGCTGGGGGAGAAGGGCGGCGTGGGCTTCCTCTACCTCAACATTGGTCTGCAGGTGACAGCCCCGTGACACTGGAGGAACCGTCCTTTGTGAAGCTGACTTGATCGGGCCTTGGAAGCCTCGCCCTGACCACCTGTCCTCGTCACCGTCTTTTCGCAGAACGGTGTGCTCCTGAGGACTGTGCTGGACCCAGTGACAGGGGACCTGTCCGACACCCGCACTCGCTATTTGGGGTCGCGGCCCGTCAAGCTCTTTCGGGTCCGGATGCAGGGGCAGGAAGCTGTAAGTTGATGTCCTGTGGGAAATATTCACTGGGCTCCTGCACGGTATGTTTTGAGGGAGCAGCGCTGGCTGGCTGAGTCTGACCTCTGACCCCTGACCTCTGACCCCTGCAGGTCCTGGCCATGTCCAGCCGCTCCTGGCTTAGCTACTCCTATCAGTCCCGCTTCCATCTGACACCTCTGTCCTACGAGACGCTGGAGTACGCGTCGGGTTTTGCCTCCGAGCAGTGCCCCGAGGGTATCGTGGCCATCTCTACAAACACTCTGAGGTATGCCCACACCCCTTCCATCACTGAGGGCCACATAAGAAAGGCCTCTGGTGGCCCAGGGTGCGAGAAACTGCACTCTAATAATCAGAGGAATTAATTGAGCTCCGAACCGCTGATTTATCTGCAATCTCACAATTTGATTTGCTTTAAAAGTGAATCAAATTTTAAATCAAATTTATTTAAACCGCTTTAAGGAGAGTATCTTGTGCACGACTAATCATGTGGCCAGAAAATCTATATATGGATATTGCCGAAAATGTAGAAGGTTCGAGGCCGGTTGGCTGTTCGTCCGACCCCTCTGGACTCCTGGCTGCACCCTGAGGTCATGTGGCAGTTTCCAAGCCTGGCAGGTGACTGGTGAAAAGGGCACGACCTTTAAGCCAAGGAACAGGCTTTTGGAGTTTCTTTCTATTCAAGTTAATGCAGAAACCGGTTGTAAAGTCCTTTTGGTTCTAGTTTCTGCTTTGCTATAGAGCAAACAGGGTGTGTTTCCTGCAGGAGTAGCTGCAGTCCGCCTTGCTTTAGGCTGCAAATCGCATGTGAGTCTAAGCTGCTGATCTTGAGGGTTAGTGACAGGCCTGATTTTCAGGTCATTTCCTGGTTTGATTGATGTGCACTTTGCTGAGATTTTCTATGCTTCACTCTCTTTCCTTCCTCCTGCTGCCACGTCTTCCTTTAGAATTTTGGCTCTGGAGAAACTGGGAGCCGTCTTCAACCAAGTGGCCTTCCCCTTGCAGTACACCCCGCGTAAATTTGTCATCCATCCCGAGACGAACAACCTCGTCTTGATCGAGACGGACCACAATGCCTACACGGAAGCCACCAAGGCGCAGCGCAAGCAGCAGATGGCAGAGGTGCGTGCCGGTGGTGACGGGCTTCACGTGTGGGGTCGCAGAGATGTGGATAATTCGGGAAACTTTCCATTCGTTGGAATTGAGAATTTTGGAATCATTCCAAATTGGAGACCGGCCATGGAAATTAAGGGGTATATATTGGAATTTAACAGGAAGATTCCCAGAATTTTGCATCCCTATTCGCATTTAAGAACTGACTGCTTTTACGGAACCTTAAAGTAGCTCGTTGCAGATATACGCCATTGATGGACAGATGCTGATATCTATAGTGACCAAACCCCAGTCTCCTCAGCTATGTAGTAGTCTCAGGTCTATTGCACTATGGCTGTTTTCCTTTAGAACTTCTGATGGTCTGTTTATGTGGCACAGATGTCATTCGGATATAGCAGGTGGATTTAGAAGGTAGTACATAGAAATGTTGAAAAGAAAAACTGGTCCTAGATCAGTGTCAGCCCTACTTGTACCTGTTAGCACCTGTCAGCCTGGTGCAGGTCAGTTCCTGTGTGTATACCTTTTGGTCTCTGGTCTTCTGCAGCCTGGTTGCCGTCTACCTCAAAGATCTGGTTCTAACAAAGAATGGCTTTCATAGCACTAATCTTACTAATGCATGACTTGAGCTAAATGGATCCTGGTCTCGAGCGTGTTGTCACAGGGATGCCGTAGAGGTGCCCACACAAGTGGCATGAAAGAACTCGCCGACGTTCCCATTCCCCCTGTATGAGGCTGCCCTCCGTGTTATGAATGAGGATCTGACATCCCTGCCGCCTCTCTGCTGCCCCCTGCAGGAAATGGTGGAAGCTGCCGGGGAAGACGAGAGGGAGCTGGCTGCGGAGATGGCCGCCGCCTTCCTGAACGAGAACCTCCCGGAGGCCATCTTCGGCGCCCCCAAGGCCGGTTCGGGTCAGTGGGCCTCCCTGGTGCGGCTCGTGAACCCCATCCAGGGCGGCACGCTGGACCTGGTCCAACTAGAGCAGAACGAAGCCGCCTTCAGGTTGGTGCGGGGGGGGGTCCCGGGTCCCGTGACCACGAATAACGGCAGGGGCCTTTCAGGAGCTGCCATCATTACCCCCGTTTTCTGTGCAGTGTGGCCGTGTGCCGCTTTGCCGGGGGCGGCGAAGACTGGTATGTCCTTGTGGGCGTGGCCAGGGACCTGATTCTCAATCCTCGCTCGGTGGGCGGCGGCTTCATCTACACCTATCGCATTGCTGGGGGCGGCGACAAGCTGGAGTTCATACACAAGGTGGGTGACAGAGCATAAAGTCCCTCGCGTCCCTTCGGCCGGCGTTTAATGTGCGGTCGCGCAGTAGCGACGTGGCTAGCAGACGCGGCAGCCAGCTTGTCCCCTGGCTGGTGTCCATGGGCTCGTCTCGTTTCAGACACCCGTAGAGGACGTCCCCCTGGCCATCGCCCCCTTCCAGGGCCGCGTGCTGGTGGGTGTCGGCAAACTGCTGCGCATCTATGACCTCGGCAAGAAGAAGCTGCTTCGGAAGTGTGAGAATAAGGTGCGTGTGTGTGCTGGTCGAGCCCTGCATGCTAAAGGTCACGCCGGGGTCACGCTGCCTCCAGCTCCCTCTGTCTGCCTTGTCAGTCCTGCTCTACCCCCCTCTGTGCC
>JABFEB020000020.1:21346142-21362705 GCA_019775895.2 Stomatorhinus ivindoensis | reverse complement strand
TCTGCTCTCATTAGCATTAGCATCCACAAATGCTGCTCCTCTCCTCGCTGTCTCTGCTCTCATTAGCATTAGCATCCGCAAATTCTGCTCCTCTCCTCCTTTCCTGGTCACTCTCATTCAGTGTGCTCGCTAAAATATAAATGTATGAAATGAAATAATGTAATGACTGAAACTGAAAAAAAAATCTGTTAAAATAATATGAACATTAAGATTTTTAAAATATTTTGTTTAGTCACGGTCTACTTTGAAAGTTTATAAGTAAAAAACAAAAACAAAATACGGTTATTTGTGCAGAACATTTCTCACGGATGCGATTGAAAGTACGGGAGATCAGATAATGCAGAATAAGATTAAGATAACGCAGAAGGTTATCCCGTTGGTTATGGGAGGGGGGGGCTTTTGTTGTCTTTATTTATATCCTGTTTGAACTTAGGTGCTGAAGACAGATAATGTGATCTTTTCTAGAAGCCATGTACATTTGGGGATTTGCCTGTCATTCAGATATTCTGATATTTAAAAATGTCTATTACGTGCCATCTAAGTCAGCGTGACTTTATTGACTAGTCTCTATCTTCTGTACAGTTTATGCAGCGACTGTGCAGAATAATTCACCTCCGGATCCCCCCTGTGGAAGTGAGAACCTCTGTAAAGCTCTGTGCACCCTGAGAAATTACCTCAATTTCACCAATCGGAGGACATTTATGGTGAGTCAGAGGCCACTGAAACATGCTGACATGTATTGCGGGGTATTCTGCTTTGTCAAAGAAAGAAAAGAGAGAGAGAGTGAGAGTTAGAGGAGGGTAGAAGGAAAGCATGGTGCAGGGAGGTACAGATATTAGCAGGTTTACCAGAAGGACCTTGTGACCTCTCTCAAACAGAGCTACAATTTCCCGATTAACTACACCATCAGAGTGCATCATGAAGAAATCTACCGATTTAACAACATCAGTCAGCTGGTGAGTCACTGATCCCCGTCACACTCGCACCTGCTTGGGCCAGTCGCCTTCATTTAGCCACAGCTCAGCAGAGACTTTAATCCCAAGTGAATTACTCATAATTTTAGCCATTTATAAGGCTAGAGATATCCTGTACAGGTTTTGAAATATATTATTTAGGGATGTCTTTCAGATTAAGTAGACATATTATCAGTGATGCTCTCCTTTCAGACAGCAGGTATTTTACATGCACGGTATATATACATAACAAATCCACCTCTATTTTTAATCAACATCTACCACCCCTCCCCTTGCAGAGGTCCAGTGTACCTGACCTACTGGAAGAGAACCTCCAAGAGCTCTGGCTTGAAGTATATATTGAGGTTCTAAAGAAGGTTCTGAAGGTGCTGCCACAGAAACACCCCTCATACAAGTATACCTTTCATCTGGAGGAGCTTTTCAGGATTGTGCAGCAAATCAGCAGCTTTCAGGTGATGGAGCCTCATTGATAACGTCGCCTTTCGCTCTCACCGTGCACCCTACTTCTTCATATGAGCTGATCCTGCACCCTGAAATATATACTCATCTGGCTTCCTTCCAAACCGTGTTCTTTATTTCTCAGTCAAAAGGAGCCTTCCTTGTTTTTCTTTAAATCACTTCAACTTTTGAGTTCCTTGATTTGCATAATCAGATGTTTACTTAATTAGACATAATCAGGAAACTCCATACACTGCATAAACATGTGTGATTATCTGTGTACATTCTTGAACTAACAGATGGAACATCCAAACCAAATACAGAAGATCTTGGACAATATGAAGGACCCTAACACCAAAATGTGGAAGTCAGTGAAGCCAAAGGCCTTGATGGACAACTGCTACCGCACCATGCACTGCCTCTTCCCGCACTGTTTTCCGACTGAAAACACGCAGGCAGACTGTAAGAATACCACCTATTATCTGGTCACTCTCACTCAGAGTGCTCCCTAAACCCCCATCTGTTTCCTGGTCACTCTCTCTCAGAGTGCTCCCTAAACGACCCTCTGTTTCCTGGTCACTCTCACTCACTCAGAGTGCTCCCTAAACCCCCATCTGTTTCCTGGTCACTCTCACTCAGAGTGCTCCCTAAACCTCACTCTTATTTACTATTCTTCTGACAGTCTATTCCTCATTCAGTAATTTTATCTGTGCATTCTCTTTACCACCTTCTGTTTCACCCTCACTGTTTTCTCTCAAAATGATCAATTATAAATTATCTTTCACACTGCTTATTCAAGGTAGTAGTTGTAAATGTTTACCATTAACAATTAAAACTGATCCTTTCCCAGAAAACATCTACACTCAGTTGACTAAAGTTCGATGGCACCGTTTAGGTAGCTGGAGGTGCTTGATTTAACACTCGTAATCCACTGCAGAACTAGTCATTGCATAAAAACACAACAAAACCGGTTTGCAACAGGAGCTCCCACTTTCTTAGGCGTGTCTGTGTGGCGACGATTCGATATTACTCCTGTTACCAATGGTTTTCCGAATGTGTAAAATGGTGAGCTTCATGCTCCTCAGACAGCCCCTGCTGGTGTAAGAATGAAATAACACTTGCTGTTCCACTTGGGCCCATTTTTAAACTAGAAGCCATAATAACTAGAATCAGACATAAATTCAAAACGAAGACAGTTGTCCCCCCACCTCATCGTCCGCCTTCTGTGTGCCACGCCCACTTATCTACCTCGTTTTGAATCCCCGCGTTTACCAGCTGTTTCTTGTTGCTGCCATTATTCCTATGTATTTTAGTCCGCGTTTAAGTATGCTTCCCCAGTCTGGTGATTTTGTTGTCATTCTGAGTTCGTTGCCTGTTCCTTGTCACTACAGATTGATTAAAACCCTGTGTTCTCCGATTCCCTGATGTCTGCGCCTCTGTCTCACTTACGTGCCCCGCTTACGGCGTGACAACAATGATATCAATTCCTGGGCGATGTCCTGAGAATGTCTTGCCGTTGATCATTGCTGAGAATAATGTGTTTCCAAGTATTAATAATGTGATTCCAAGTTTAATATATCATTTTACCGCATCAAATAAAATAGTACTAATAGTAGTACTTTATTGATCCCTAAGGAAATTATAAAAGAATGACAACAGCACACACAAAACATAAAACTGTATATATACAATAGAAAATATTATACAAAATACTATACAATACTGAAGTACAATGTGCATTGCGCAAAACAAATTGAATAATTTGAAATATTACAAAATTTAAAAAAACTTAAAATACAATTACAGTCTAAAAGGCTAAATAAAGCAAGATAATTTACCAATGACATGTCTAACGTATCTCTGTAATCATTTTTAAGACTGCAGTTTTCATTACTGGAAGATGAGAAGCAAGCGCCCGACAAACCTAGAAGGAAGCACTTCTGCAGTTATGGAAAATGACAGACAGGCCTCTACCCGCCGTGGGAGAAAGTAACGCAGGCTGAGCGTGTGCATGTGCATCTGAGAGGATTCTGCTGTAGCGCGTCCCTTCGTCCCCCTGCCAAGCGACTTCCAGCGCCAGAAGACAGAAAGCAGAAGGCAGTCCGGAGCGCCCACTCATTGTACATATGAAATCGATGCTGGCGATTTTTCCCGGAAGGCTGCTTCTAACGCCCAAGCTAAAGGTCCTCAGTATACGCAGCAATGTGCAGTAATCTAAACCTGAATGTCTGAGACGCCTGAAGAGAGGATCCATCTCAATGGTTTTGTGCAGCTGAAATTCTGTATATTGTCAATATTGCAATTTATGCATCATCAGGGTTGCCAACTCTCACACACCTGGCATGACGCTGACGTTTTCAGACTCTCACGCAAGAAATTGGCAAATCTATTTTATTTCATTATAAACGTCAAATTGGCTACATCAAAAGCATTCTGGTACTTTGCAAACCCTATAGATTATTTACAAGGTAATAAAACTGTTACATGGGCTACATGTAAATGCATGTGCAGACTTGGATTGAAAATCTCACGCCAGCCAGTTGATCAAAGTTGGCAACCCTGCAACATGTCATTCGTGTTGCGATTTGATTGTATTTTCATATAACCGGTGTACACCGGTGTTGCTACATGTTAAGAAATTAATATTCGTCGAACTTTATCCGCCAGTCTATTTTATAACCGCTTAGCCTGGTTGGTGTCGCGGGGTAGCAGGGGGTCGATCTCAGGTGGAAAGACTGCGTTTCTTGTGTTTGTGGCCAACGGTGCCCCCCCCCAGACCTCGGGGGGGCCTACGCAAAAGTATGGTTTGAGTGGTGATAAACACTCTGGACGAGATCGGTTGTGGAAATAGTAAATTAATATGATTAAGTAGGTGAACCTTTATTTATTTAGAAATGTTGCTAGTAAAAATGTGTTCGACATCGATTCTGTAAAATTCAAAATATGGTCTTCCTTGTGTCCTGTATATTCCCTCGCTTTATTTTCGGCGACCCCTCTGTTTTCGATTCCATCACACTAATATAACACTTCGCGGCTAATAAATTTGTCCCTGGTTGATTTCCGTAGTTTTTCTTCTGTCGTCACCGCTGGTTAGGGGTCGAATCTGCTGCCGTATAAACTGCCGTTTGATTTTAACGGCACGGAGAAGCAGCGACCCTAACGATGTCCTCGAACGGCGATATCAGGATCCCCGCTCGGCTGCCATTACTCCTAACCTACGAAGGAGTACTGCTACCGGGCTCCACGATGCGGATCAGCGTCGACACGGCGAGGAACATGCAGCTGGTAAAAAGCAGGCTTCTGAAGGGAACGTCGCTAAAAAGCACCATTATCGGGGTTATCCCGAATACCAGAGACCCGGAGCACGATACCGAGGACCTGCCGACCCTGCATGGGTGGGTGACACTATCCTGGCAATTAGGCAACTCCACCGATAACGTGACTTTTGAGATCTATAACGTGACATTTTAGTTTTTGGTGTCATCCTGTAGAGGAAGTATCCCATTGGTGTAATGGACTTTTATTATTATTATTATTATTATTTTGGGGCAACATGAACTTTGTACTTAAGGTTTATCGGCAAACAAGAAATCCAGCTTGAGAGTACACGAAGTTGCATCTCGGTGCGCGTTTGTTGACCTGCTAAAACCTTGACAAAGACCCAGACTTGTACAAATAAAAACACGTTTCATGCACACATGAAAGAAATGTGAAGCGCATTCGTGCTTTGGAGAACTTTCTGGAAAAGTCGATGAATCCAGGCGGACTTTAGCCCTGGCCTGTCCTGTCAAGTCGCAGTTTCATCATCGTACTTCCCCTGTTTTCCTTCCGTGTTGCCTTTGAATTCCTGAAGCTCTGCTTTCGTTAAATGTAGCATCCGGCAAATTCCCTGAACGGATGAATCCCAAACCTTATATTTAGAAAAAATGAAGCCTAAATAAGCCGTGCGGGTTCCGATACGCAATGGTAGGGTAGGGGTAGTATTTCCAGGTGACGGAGCATGTGTTAGGATCGCTTCCTAAACCTGCCTCCTGTTCCCCTTCAGCACTGGCACGGCGGGGCTGGCCGTGCAGGTGGTGGGCAGCAACTGGCCGAAGCCCCACTACACGCTGCTGATCACGGGCTTGTGTCGCTTCCGCGTCACCCAGCTGCTACGCGAGCGGCCCTTCCCGATGGGGGAGGTCCAACAGCTGGACAAGCTGGAGCAGTACGCCGCCTCTGACGCGGCCGACTGCCACGGGGAGCTGGGAGAGCTGTCAAAGAGGTTCTATCAAGCGGCTGTGCAGGTTTGTCTGTCTGGAGATGGGACTTGTCTGTGTGTATAGGTGTACCCAATGAAGGTTCTACGTGGGGCGTTTGCTTTTTCGTGTCTTTCTGGCCAATGGTTTCAAAATGCCTCTTAGGTGATCAGATCACAAGCAGACAGCTGACGCGTCACCATTTGCACCTCTGTCGTGCACATTCAAAGTGTCCAGCTTTCCACTTGTGTTCAGATTTCCTTACTGCCTCGCACACCGTTATTGCGGCATCATTTTCCGGGATTCATCTGCAGGCATTGGTGCGCAGAAGAATTATATTATATATGAGATTACTCACACACTGCAGACGGTCAGGGGCATGGTCGGGGGGGGGAGGTGGGGGTAGTTAGGATGATTCCAGGGGCCCCTGAGTGACAGGAGAGGAGAGAGAGACAGGGGCCCAAAGGAATTTGGAAAACAACCGGATAGGTCTGGACTGGGGGGCCCAATATGATATCCTTTCATGGGGCCAAAAATCTCTACTGGGGAGTGTGACCAGATCACAGTGCTCATTTACACTTCTATATACCCTCGTCCCCTTATGACCTGATTACCCAAGACACATTTTAAAGCCAAGTGTTGACGAGGCCTCTGTGTAATGCTGCTTTTATCAGTTGTGTGTAAACAGTGCCCCTCTTCCATCCAAGTGCTGTGCGACCAGTAGTGTTCAAATCAGTGCCATTCAAACTTTATTTTCTCTCCTTCCCCCACACACGCACTCACAGTGACCCCAAATGAACTTTAATTATGAAATAAATTTAAAAACAAATGTAATTTTGTTAGCATCGTTTAATGTGAACAGGCATATAATGTGTTTGCATTATTTTTTATATTTCTAAAGGTTGCAGTTTTTGAATAGGTCTACCTCAACTCCCCCAGCACACTTCTGTTTTTTTTACCCTCGCAATTCCTTTTCATCCCACTAGGGAGGGCATGCCCCACACTTTGAACACCTCTGGTTTCACTTCATTGTTGAGATGCCACATTTATGCTCTCATCCCCTGCATTCTCGTCCCATATATTCCCCCTCTACTTGTGTTCCTCAGCTGGTAGGCATGCTTGATATATCCGTTCCTGTGGTTGCTAAGCTACGCCGCCTGTTGGACAGCCTTCCCAGAGAGACCTTGCCTGATGTTCTGACCTCGATGATCCAGGCGTCCAACAAGGAGAAGCTGGAGGTACGGCAGTGCCTGCACACACGTGTCTTACGGGCGTGCGTACCCTGTGTGCCTTACGCGACGCGTGTGATGTGTGCACTCAGGTGTTGGATGCTGTCAGTCTGGAAGAACGCTTCAAGAAGACCCTGCCTCTGCTGACCCGGCAGATCGAAGGTCTCAAGCTGCTGCAGAAGACCAGAAAGCCAAGACTGGATCATGACAAGAGGGTACCACATGGTCCTCGTCCGCCCTGCCGCCTCACCCCCCCAGGCTTACTGAATGCATGACTCACACTCACATGAAATCTGCTCAGAATGATTTAGGGGCACTTGGAAGAGATATGGAGGCAAGAATCTGGCATCATTAATATATCGAAACAGACCAGTGCTGAGAAACAAAAATACACAGATTAATCACATTACATTTAAACTTCAGGTCCAGAAAGTAAAAATCCAGACCGATGTTTTGTTTCAACCAACCAGTTCAGTATAGAGAGTCAGTCACAGAGAACTCAGGTGGGTGGTTGAAACAAAATCTTAGACTGGATTTTTACTTTCTGGACCTGAACTCTCCACCCTGGGTCTTTGACTGCCTATTTTTACCTTCCTTTTCACTTTTGTTGCCAACACTTCCGTCCTCTGCCTCTCTCACTTCCATCCCCTGCCTCTCTCACTTCCATCCCCTGCCTCTCTCACTTCCGTCCCCTGCCTCTCTCACTTCCGTCCCCTGCCTCTCTCACTTCCGCCCTCTGCCTCTCTCACTTCCGCCCTCTGCCTCTCTCTCTGCATGGTCTCCTCCACCCATTTATTGTTTCCATTAGGTGGTGCCCATTCGAAAGGGAGGGGTCTTCTCAGGCGGACAGTTCTCCATAGAGGACGACGGGGAAGAAGAGGACAGCGATGACGTGGCCTTGCTGGAGAAGCGGCTCAGAACCGCCAACATGCCGGAGACAGCGCTGCGTGTCTGCCTGAAGGAGCTAAAACGGTACCATCCAGCGTGACCTGTGCTCTCCCAGTATGTTTGCCTAACCCTAACCAGTGCTGCTGCTTTGGCTGGGGGATGTGGCATTCCCAGTGACCCTGCACAGACTTCTAGAAATTCAAATTCTTGAACACATGACACGTGACCAGCAGGTGACATGGTGGTTAAGAGCTTGCACTGAATTTTACGTCCCAGGAGTTACAGAATGCAAAGCTAGTTTCATTATATATGTACAGTAACAATAACAATGTTCTCCTGTTCTGTTCTGTTTGATTCTGTTCTACCCTATGAGCAGGTTGAAGAAGATGCCACAGTCCATGCCTGAATATGCCCTGACGCGTAATTACCTGGAGCTGATGGTGGAGCTGCCGTGGAGTAAATCAACCACAGGTGACTGACCTTCGAGTGGCTTAGCAGATACCTCATGCATCTTTCAACATCAGCATGGTGCATGTAATGCATGATCTGCTGTTTGTATATGTGGTAAAATGTGTCTGCCTCCACGTGGATTGCATCGGCGTGCTGATAGTTTGATGATCTCTGCTGTGTAATATGAGGAGTGTTATAATGGTTAACCATTTGAATTTGTAATGTGAGGTATAACTATAGGCATAGATTTGGGGGGGGGGGGGGGCATGTCCCTCCCAATGTTAAGGTATGGGGGGAACTATCCCCTCAATAATCATATATAATTTAATTCTTCGTTTACAGAAACAAAGAAACGCATACGATAAATAATCTAAAGTCTGTTTTTTTCCGGACAGTTTTCACCTGGAGAACCCCTACCCTCCGTTAAAATGGTTTAGTCTCAACTCCTGCTCCGGGGGGTATTTCCCAAAAGCAGAGTTGCTAACTATGTTAGCATGTTACATCTTACATAGATGCCCCCTGCTGACACATACTCATTCACAGACTTGTGAGCAAAAGTGTAACAAACGAACGGGAAAGCGCAGCACTGAAGGCCTCGTATTATAACCAATAGTTAATAAATAAATTGCGCATTTATGTGAAATGGTGGAATTTAATTGTCCCATCCATTAATTTTCATATAGATTCTCAGGTGATTGCAAACTGCAGCTAGCTTGGTTAGTTAACAGCATAGCGCAAATAGCAAGGCTGATACTGCAGCGGTGTGTAGCGTTGGTGTCAGTCGCAGTTCTCATCACCAGTGTTTGATGTTGAAAGAAGCTGGTCAAAAAATGGGGACAGACCTGGCATTTCTTTGGAAAACTGCATAAAGTAAGTGAATCAGTTACCAGAAGCTCAATCATTTAGTTGGTAAATATCCCTGACAGAAAGTCTCATTTATTGCTAAGAAGAGGGTCTCTGTGGGTCTCTAGGAGAAGATATTGTAGTCGCTATTTTGTGTGTGTTGTGATTCTTTCTGGAGAGTCAGGATGTGTTTGTGAGAGAAGACGGGATGCAGGAGAGTGACAGGGGCATCACAGTGGACCCCGAGGTGAGGTCGTTTTTCCACAGTACATGGCCTGACAGTGGCAGAATCTCACGATTTGTGCACAATTTTAATGATTCCCGCAAATTCAGCATACATGATATGGGACATTATTGCACTTAAACAGCCACATAGTGAAGACAAATAACAGTAAAAATGGAAAAATAAATTTCACTTTAAATATTGTAACTGTAACAGCAATAGTGTATGAATCATAAAAAAAATACGTGTGTGCAGCGTGACCACAGAATCGCTGTATATGATGGCTCACGTCTGACCCCGATATACCTGCCCCCCAATGTTAATATGAAACCTAGGTGAAACAGTACAAGCGACAAGGCGTCGCCTTACAGATCCTGTGAAAAATGAATGCACGGTTAAGGTTTCAGCTTCAGCACAGTCGTGTTTCACGTAAAAGTGAATGACGGCTTCAGAGTCACATCAGGTCTAAATCCCCGCTTTGCACATTATCTGCAATGAGAAGCAGATGGAGCTTTTAAGAAAATGAAAGATGATTCCGTTCACGTGTCATCAGCCTGGGATGTGCCCAGTGCACATTGCTAGCCAGATAAATTAATACACTTTTGATGAGCTCCCTGTAGGGGGGGGTCCTTTATGGTAGATATGTTGTGACAGGATCTGCTGTATTTTCACATACTTTAGTTAGTGATTCAGTACAGCTTCACCCGTTTATGGTAGTGGATCCTGTATGTCCTGTGTCTGTATTTCAGCTGCATCACCCATAAAGTTGCTTCTGTGGATGCATAATTTACATCTTTTATAGTGTTGTTACTCATCTAGTTTTGTTCACTTCTATGTCTAGATTATATATCATTTGGCCCTTCTACCACTAGAGGGAGACAATCACCATTTTTTCCCCCGTGTTTAATTCTTGCAACGCTTTGATCTTCCTTTTAATATGGCTGTGAATGTACAAACCCACGGGCTTTTTGTCTGACTGACATCGGAGCATCGCTTAGAGGCAGGTCCTGTCTGTCTGGGTGCACGCGCGCTCAGCTTTATCTGATGTCTGGATCCTGCCCCTCAGACTCCCCACCTCCCCCTCACGCGTGCTCCTGGATCCTACGTGCCAAATCGCTGTTGTTGTTTAGCCTCCATGTATAGATGTACATCTTCTGGCAGGATCCTGATGTTCTACTCCAACACGTTTTGTGTGCCCTCGTGCCCCCCACAGACTGCCTGGACATCCGGGCTGCACGCGCCCTGCTGGACAGCGACCACTACGCCATGGAGAAGCTGAAGCGGCGTGTGCTGGAGTACCTGGCCGTGCGCCAGCTTCGCAGCGCCCTCAAGGGGCCCATCCTGTGCTTTGTGGGGCCGCCGGGGGTGGGCAAGACCAGTGTGGGCCGCTCCATCGCCCGCACGCTAGGCAGGGAGTTCCACCGCATCGCCCTGGGGGGTGTCTGCGACCAGTCCGACATACGCGGCCACAGGTACGGCACTGCCCCCCATCGCTGGCGTCCTGCCCACTGTCCTGCCTTTGTTTCTCAGTCGCTCTGGCTGAACTGATCCCATTCTGCTAGCTGTTATTCATTGTGCTGCACCCCTGTGCCTCTGTGCTACTTTCACAGTAATAAAAGGCTCAGATAGGTTTGTGCTACATTCTTCCCCTGTGGGAGTGGGTTAAGATCCCATACCCATAGTCGGTATTGTGATCTCACGACTGGCCCCCTGAGCAAGGCCCTTAATCCTCAGTTGTTCCTGGGGACTGTCTGTCCCTGCTTTCTCAACTTTTTGTTGCTATGGATACCAGTGTTTGCTGAATAACCAACAATATAAGACAGAAGGGGGCCCTGATGCTGAAAGAGTAAGGGCCAGCATGGGAGGGGCCAGATAGCACCGGGGAACTCAAGTGTCATTGGCTGAGAAAGATGTTAGGAGTCAGGGGACAGAATTAGGGGAGGGGACCTGTTGCCTGCCCAGTCAGATGTAAATTAAACGTCCTGCAAGGTCATGATGTTATGGCTGAAGGTATAAGCAGCATCAGACAGCATCCATTCTGTAGCAGCTCTTCTGTTTCAAGATGAAAGTTGATAGTCGATCGGTCCATCTGTCTGGGTCAAAAGGTGTCCCTGCAGGCCAGATATGCTGGTACCCCAGCACCGTGCACCTAGCTGCCCCCCCCCCCCCACCCCGAAAAACAGGCCAGGGGCACAGTGTGGATGGGGTCAGAGAGATGAAGGATCACACGCTGACCTGAAATGTAGGTCGCAATCTGAGAAGGAAATTGAGGAGTCATTATTAATGACCTAATAAGGAGCGTGACTCTGATTTCTGTGTCGCCACGGAGTCCATGATGGTGTGATGTGCTAGCATGCACAGCACCCTGAAGCCTTAAAGGTGCCGGTACTCTTTGGTTGCATGCACGTTCATCATACCTGGCTTTCAGGTTTGTTACCCCCTTGAAAGCTGTTGGAGTTTGTATCTCCGTGAAATTGGTCGATTACCTGAATTACTTAACAATACGCTATATGTGGAGTCAAATCCTTATGCTGATCTTTATTGCTCCATAATTATTTACTGAGAATGTATGTGAGCTGTAATCAGAGGTGGAAAGTTCAGGCCCAGAAAGTACAAATCCAGACCAAGGTTTTGTTTCAACCAACCAGTTGAGTTCTCTGTGACTGTGACTCTTTATACTAAACTAGTCGGTTGAAATAATGGATTTGTACTTTCTGACCCTGAACTTTCTACCTCTGACTGCAGTCTTTACCCCCTGAGTACTGACAGTCTATGCAGACTGTCAGTACTCAGGGGGTAAAGACTATCAGGGGAAAAAGCTGCACGAACTTCCCTGATTCTGCCACGTCCCTCCCAACCACAGGCGCACCTACGTGGGCAGCATGCCTGGCCGTATTATCAACGGGTTGAAGGCCGCGGGGGTAAACAACCCAGTGTTCCTGCTGGACGAGGTGGACAAGCTGAGCAAAAGCCTTCAGGGAGACCCTGCCGCCGCCCTGCTGGAGGTGAGCTGAAGAAACACCCGAGATGTTTAAGATGGATGGAGGCGTCTGGGGCAGGTAGAATACTGATAACGAGGTTTGAGTGATGGATAAAGAACTCTCAGCTGTGCTTGTAACTGTGTGATATCAGGGAGGGGAGGATGCAGACCTGATTAACTAACTAGGCTATCAAAGAAGGTCAGACCGCAGCAGCAGATACTGGCCTTCTAGGTTTTACGATGTAGGGCAACTGCACAGGCGGGGAGGTCAGGTGACGTCATGGGTGTCTGGGTTTTTGAGTTGACAGGTTGCATGCATGTGGCAGGCAAAACTTACCCAAATACTGTAAACTGCATAAAGAAACCCGGGTTTGCATGATGTCTAGCCAGTGTTGGGGAAGTTAAGTTCAGGTCCGGGAAGTACAAATCCAGTCCAAGGTTTTGTTTCAACCAACCAGTTGCCTATAGAGAGTCAGTCAGAGATACTCAGCTGGTTGGTTGAAACAAAACCTTGGACTGGATTTGTACTTTCTGGACCTGAACTTTACACGTCTCTCCATGATGAGTTACTTCTCATCATGGACAGGTGGCTCACAGACCTCCTCGTATCGCCTCGGTCTTGCATCAGTCTTCCTGGAGGGGAGCCAAACATCTGGGGTGAGATGAAGGGGACTGGGAATGCGAGGATGTGGCCAGGTGGCGCTGTGGGTGTCAGGAGATACCTGAGTGTCTAGCGGTGCAGGTAGACGGAAACCTCAGCATAGCGATTTACTGGAATGATAGCTGTCAAGATGTTATCTCTTTGTACAGACAATGTAACCGATGGGCAGAAACTTGCTCACGTGGGCTCTGTGCTGTACCTTTGCTTATCTAGACAGTGTATACCCTCCCAAACAGCAGAAACCAGAATCTCACATTTCCCGTAAATCTGCAGTGTGTCACCAGAATGTACATAGCTTGCAGACGACCTCACGCCGACTCCTCTTTTGTCTCACCGGCTTTGTTTTCTGTGCCGTCATCCTCTCGCCTGCTGACGTGAGCCCTGATCTGAGAGCGAAGGGGCCCCACACCTTGCATTGTGAACCAGGGCCAAATCTGATGTGGAATTTTTTTTTTCTCCACCCAGTCTCCCTTCTTTGTTCTATTTGCCCCTGGCAGAGGGCATTAGGAAGTATAAAACAAGCTATTATGAAAATGAGTACCGGCTAGAGTCCCATAAGATCTACGCTAAAAATAAACAATAAGGACATTCGCTCGTACGCTGAGTCACGAGAGTGTTGGCTGGTGGAACATGGTGAAGATCCACGCTGTCGTTCTGTAGTGATCATTCCCTGCTTCTGTTATCTTTTTGCACTGTGCTGTACTTTTCCTGTTTTGGGGGGGATTTTGAGGAAGGAAGGGACAGATAAGAGTACGGGGGCGTGGGTTAGTCATGGCTTTGTTGGGGAGGGAGGGGGGAGGGGTTAGTGTCAGAACTGATACTGAGAGGAGCAGGGGAAACAGTGTCGGGCATTTCAGCAGCAGTGACCAACATGGAGAGAATAAAAATGTGTGTATTGTTCATTTCTGTAGGAATGGGACGTATGGGACAGAGTAATTCCCATCCTATAGCTCATTTACGGCGCTTTTCAACTGGCATACGGGAACCGAGCCATACAGAGCCCCCCGCCAAGAGAGACTAGTTACGGCACGGTTCTGGCTCGCTTCGGGTTTCCACTGCAGAAAGGTCGGCTCGGTAAAGGCGCTGCCGGGTTTGGAGAGCAGCAGTGATGTCAAACCTAAGAGACTCTTACTGTTCACACTGAGTATATCATGTGTTACTATGTCCAGTTATTATCGATTTTACTGTGCGCTGATTTCCGGCAGCACGTCTGTGAGAATCGGCGAATAAAATGCTAGCAGAATTAGCATTCATTTGCATAAATATGCATTACAAATCCATTCCATTCAGCTTTTCTGTAGTACTCTTTTAAAGTAGGTTGGAAATTTTCATGTTCCGAATTCTGGGAATGCGTTGGCACATTGCCATGTGCAATGCTACTAATAATGAATGGTCTGAAGGGTATATGCACTTTGTTTCAGATAAGCCATGCACAGAACACGGGTTCGGGTTCAGGTCTCGGCTAGCTTATTGACCAATCAGATGGTGGTGACACAGCCTGGTTTGGTTATGCTACATACCTTGTGATGGAAAAGCGCCAGTTCACGGCACTGGTTGGGTATGACTCTGCTCTTAGTGGCAGTTCTGTGTTTCTGTGGCGACTGAATGTGATGCGTAACACACTTTGAGTAATGAATACAAATAGTTTTGTCATTCTGGGTCAGGGTTAAGTTTGAACTGAAAGCTTGAAACATGTCATCTTAGGACGTGCATGTTTGCTGTAGAAGTGTGTGTGTGTAGGGGGCCGTTTGCTCTATTTCTGGGACATTCCGCTTTCTCTGCTGCTTTTACTGGTAACATCTCTTTTAGGTTCTGTTACGGAGTCCTGATTGTTGTTGTTGTCTTTGCTTTGATGTAGGTTCTAGACCCAGAGCAGAACCACAGCTTCACCGATCACTACCTTAACGTGCCCTTTGACCTCTCCCAAGTTCTCTTCATCGCCACGGCGAACACCACCGCGACCATCCCTCCTGCCCTCCTAGATAGGATGGAAGTGCTTCAGGTACCAGGTCAGGACACACAGAGCTGGGCCAGTGATTCTCAGCTCATTTTCATGTTTGTTAATCAGCAGTTTAATGTCTTCCACTTGTTTCACTTGATGTGCACGGTTTTCCCCCTAGTATTTCTTAGATCATGCATGCGCACACACACATTTGTGTATGTAATAGGTGTAACCTATGAAGACGGGTTCTCAATCAGCCAATAACAGTGGGACCCCTGGACTGGAGTTGTGAACCACTGTTTCATTATTGCGCGATTAGGAGGTCAACCCTAAAACCCGCAGCCACACCGGCCCTCCGTGGATCAGGTTAAAGCCAGTCCACTGGGCAGATTGAACCTCGTCTCAGTGCGGGTCCGAGTTGGTTCCCTCACGGTCAGTGGCTGTAGTTCTCTAGTCCTATTGTGGCGTTTCCCTCGTGCCCACAGTCAGGCGAATATCTGTGCAGCTTGAATGAGCGTCGTGTGTTGGACCTTAGGTGTATGTGACTGTACCGTGCTGTGTGCGGTAGGGTACACCCAAGAGGAGAAAGTGGAGATCGCTCACCGCCATCTGATCCCCCATCAGCTGGAGCAGCACGGACTCACTCCCCAGCAGGTCCAGATACCCCAGGACAGTACGCTGGACATCATCGGCAGGTACGCACGCTCTGTCACACACAAATGCGCACTGACACATGCGGCGTGTTACCATGAGTGTTGATGTTAAGCAGGTTACAATGAGGCTAATATTCAAAGGATATCATTACCTTTAAACAGTCTTATTTAGAAGGTATGTTTATGTGATGAAATCCTAGTGACATTTCAGATTTATTTTTTAGGTTTGTTATATGTAACTCTTTTTGTGTTCTGTACTCTTCGGAGACATTTTACAACAACTTTGACAAACCAGTATATACACACACTTCATCTGATCTTTATTACTAATGATGCTTGTGGAAGAAGTTTTTCTTTGGAAAGAGCTGATGTGGCAAAGCTTTGAAAGCTAAAGTTGAACAACAGTCTCTTGCACCTTCTGACAGTATGATGGTTTTATTGTTTAAAAGACAGGAGTGAAAAGGATTAATAGTAGTCTTTTCTTGTAGGATGTATTTTATCTGGCAACGGTGACACAAAAACACGACTGATGTTTATGCTAGAAAGAAGCTGAAACGGTTGGAGCTGTAGACTGGATGATGATTTACAGGGAATGAGGGGCGAAGAAGGGCGGGTTGACGGGGGCGAAGAAGGGCGGGTTGACGGGGGCGAAGAAGGGCAGGTTGACCTTGCTAAAAGGTATCCCTCTGGAGTCTTGGTTATAAGGAGACTTACGTATTCAGCATTACAGCTACCAGCATGCGGTGTCAAAAACTGCTTACACACCACCTGTGCTCTTGTCCCGGCAGATACACACGGGAGGCAGGTGTGCGGTCCCTGGAGAGGAAGTATGGAGCCATCTGCCGGGCTGTGGCCGTGAAGGTGGCTGAGGGCCACAAGGCGGCCAAGCCAGGAGCGTCCACTGAGGGCCAGCAGAGCCCCGGCACTGAGGCTGGAGGTGAGGCTGCGAGGCAGCGTGTGTGGCTCTCACTGAGGCTGGAGGTGAGGCTGCGAGGCAGCGTGTGTGGCTCTCACTGAGGCTGGAGGTGAGGCTGCGAGGCAGCG
>JABFEB020000020.1:21321160-21346042 GCA_019775895.2 Stomatorhinus ivindoensis | reverse complement strand
GGAGGTGAGGCTGCGAGGCAGCGTGTGTGGCTCTCACTGAGGCAGGAGGTGAGGCTGCGAGGCAGCGTGTGTGGCTCTCACTGAGGCAGGAGGTGAGGCTACGAGGCAGCGTGTGTGGCTCTCACTGAGGCAGGAGGTGAGGCTGCGAGGCAGCGTGTGTGGCTCTCACTGAGGCAGGAGGTGAGGCTGCGAGGCAGCGTGTGTGGCTCTCACTGACGGCTCTTCTTGGAGTGGCGGCTGGGAATCGTGCACATTTCGGGGGATATTTGCCCCTCTGTAGGCAGGTGGTGATCTAAAGTGAGGCTATGGTGTGTGCAGGGGGGCTGGGGGCTGGTGATCACTGATGGTATAGATGGGGCAGACAGCCAGTCAGCCTTGTGACCACATGCCGGCCTCCTAGGCCAGCTGCTTCAGCAGTGTGGCCTGTGTAACTGGAGGAGCTGCTTTCAAGCTGGCAGCTGGGCTTGGTGGGGGGGTGCTGGTAGTGGTTTGTTTATAATGCCGGTGTAGCAGTATCCTGGAAGCCGTGGCAAAGTAAGGCCATATGGAACCCCCCCTCCCCTGTGTGCAGGGAAGAATGGGTAGGGGCTTAACCCTCTCCCTGGTCTTTGTGTTGTCCTGGCTCTGTTGCCAGGTAACGGTGACATTATTGGCGCACATTATAATGTGTGAGACTCTCAGCTGCCAGGAGGCGGGCCTCAAGACCGGCGACAGCTGTTAAATGACAGGCCTGGGGTGCGTCTCTCTCACTCCTCACTGTTTGGCGGGGTGGGTGGGTGGGTGGACAGGAAGCGGGGTCTTGGCAGGGACTCATTCGTGGAACTGCGGTTCATAAGGACGTCGACCATTTCGGGAAAACCGCCCTCTTCCTGTTCAGCATTCTTCAAGGTCTTGGGAAGCTGTGTAGCGGTTCTGCTTGCTGAAGGATGAAACTAATTGTATTAATTTACTTACTCCCATGAGTCCCATCTCCATAGCTTGGTTCTCTGCATATTTTCCTCACATTCTTTCCTGTATGGTCCTCTTGCCCCCGTCCTGATCTTCGTCCATGTTGTCGCTGTGTAATGTGAATGCACTGGTGGAGGCAATAGACCTTTAACAGTCGCACATCAACATCTACTGACCTTCCTGATGTCTACGCTTGTCCCTCAGTCCCAGATCAAGAGAAGAAGAGCCGGGCTCTGGGGGATCTGGCCCTCCCCCCTGAGATGCCCATTGTGATCGACCGCCAGGCTCTGAAGGACATCCTGGGACCTCCAGTCTTCGAAATGGAGGTGAGATGGGAGCGGTCCACAGAAAGGTCAAAGTTCATGGATTTGTAGCTTTGCAGAGCATGGCCGTCGTGTGCTTTTCAGCATAGTACCAGCTAGGTTCTCCATGTTCTGCTGGTTGAAGCGTCTGGTAGCAGAGGTCGTGTTCATGGGGTTTCTGCTCTTTTTCTCTCTGTTGCCCATTCATGTTATTATCCATTATTAGCATAACAGGATTAGCAGAGCTACAATGGACCTTACAAGCACAGATCCCCATGTGTACTATGAGTACTTCCCTGAACATTCCTTTCGCTGCTAGTGGTGTCGCTCCGCAGCCTTTGCTGTGGGTGGGGGGTGTGCGATGGGGCTCCAGGAAAGGGCTACGCTCGCAGCAGGGGTTGGAATGTGTTTTGAGTCCTGTGGGCTTCCTTTTCCCTTAGCGCTGTGATCTGTTCTTAACCCCTTCAGTGGTACTGCCGGTCCTCACTCTGTGCTCCTCGTCCTAAACGAACCCCCTCTCTCTGGTGTCAGGTGTCCGAGCGTCTGACGCTCCCTGGGGTGGCCGTCGGTTTGGCCTGGACCCCCCTGGGCGGGGAGATAATGTTTGTGGAGGCCAGCCGCATGGAGGGGGACGGCCAGCTCACGCTCACGGGCCAGCTGGGTGACGTCATGAAGGAGTCTGCCCATCTGGCCATCAGCTGGCTGAGGAGCAATGCCAAGACCTACCAACTGACCAACAGTTAGTGGAAAGCTGGTTTATATTACTGTCTGTAAATATAGATACCATTTTAACAGTACTTACATTAGAACAATCCTTTTTGTTATACAAGCTTGTTTCGTCTTGCTGAAATAGAGGGATTTCCTGGTGATTCTTCATACATCTATAATACTGGCAACTTGTCTTATAGTGGCGGGGGGGGCCGACCCCTTGGAGGGAACAGATGTCCACTTGCACTTCCCGGCTGGTGCCGTCACCAAGGATGGCCCGTCAGCTGGAGTCACCATTGTGACGTGTCTGGCTTCACTGTTCAGCGGACGGCTGGTGCGCTCCGACGTGGCCATGACTGGGGAGATCACGCTGAGGGGCCTCGTGCTTCCGGTGAGCTGGCGACGCGGCGGCACCCAGCCCTGGGCTGCCTTGCAGAGAAGTGGACGCATTAACCAGCGATCTGACCGTGTTTCCTGCCCTAGGTGGGTGGGATCAAGGACAAGGTGCTGGCGGCGCACAGAGCAGGTATAAGCCGCATCATTCTGCCGAAACGGAACGAGAAGGACCTGGAGGAGATCCCAGCTCGCGTGCGGACCCAGCTGGAGTTCGTGACAGCCAGCTCACTGGATGACGTCCTCAACGCTGCCTTCGACGGAGGCTTCTGCGGGACGCAGCCGTCTCACGTACCACCAGCCCTTGTTAGCAAGCTTTGAGGGCTCTGGTGAAATGTAGAGCCTCTGTGTGCAGCCCTGGGCCTGTACCCTGGGAGTAGTGTGATGTTAAGCCACAACAGCCTGGGCTTTTGAAGGAACCAGGGTAAGTCATGGCATTAAACTAAGTTTTTCTATGAGGTTTATGTCAGTCAGCTGTAAATTGAAGTATTTGAGATGGAAGCAAATTGTTAAAGATGTAGGTTCAAACCTAATAGTTTGCCGGTGTGTGAATGAAACATGCAAGCACAGTGTCTCCATTTCAGAATGACTGACGTCTAACGTCCACCACTTTGACAGATAGATGCCTGCTTGTGATTCTGGCTGTTGGGTCACTCATGATCCAGGGACATGAGTTCCCATAGTCTCGATGTACAGCTCAGTACGTGGTTATGTTCCTGTCCTTAAACTGATAATCTAACAATGAAAAAAATCGGATTGCTTTTCATTCTTGCATTCCTCCTCGAAAAAGGAGAAATTAAGCTTCAATAGGAGTTTCAGTAGCTGAGAATTTTAAATTCCTAAATGCTAGATTTGCCATGACTGTGACCTTAATTAATGAAGAGGGGGAGGGAACACTTACCATGTGATGCGTTCTTGACTAAGGAGAAGCAGGAGTAGCCTGCTTATTGCTGATTAACAGGACAAGAGTTTCGCCTGGCACGCCGATGTTGTTCACACTAATGTTCGGAACTAATAAATTGTATGACATGACTTGACTATGTCATGCACACACATTTATGATTTATTTATCCAAAAGGACTGGTTAATGCCACAGAACATGAGGTGTAATATACATGCAAAAATATGCAGTAACAACCATGTGAATCACCTTCATAAAAATGACAACTGCTGAAAACACTGTAACCCTACAAGGATGGTCATGTTTCGCGTAAACACTGAGTCGTCACCCGGCCGATCACGGATATTTTCCAACTGCTTTTACCAGGCAGGAAAGAGCACAAACACACACAATCATATCCTAGGGGCAATTTATAGATACCAGTTAGCTAAACCTCTTTGGACTGCCCTTCTAACCTAATATGGCTGCTATGGGGAGATTATACCAATTCCACATACACAGGGAAGAGGCAGGATTTCCTTAACATGAGCGCTCGCTGAGCAGGGGTGGCATACCTGATTGATGGAGAGCCATTGAGGTTACAGGTTTCTGGTATGACCTTTCAACCAGCCAATCACAATGGGTCCCCATGACTGGAGTCGAAAACCACTGCTTTATTATTGGCTGATTGAGAGGTCATCTCAAAAACCTACCCCCCCCCGCCCCCCCAGAGGCTCTCCATGGATCAAGTTTGCCACCCATATTCTAGAGCAGTGGTAACATGGTGTAGGTCAGGGGTGGCCAATCTTATCCACAAAGGGGCGGTGTGTGCATGCAAGTTTTCGCTGCAACTCCCTAATTAGAAGATTGATTGGCTGAAGAGTCCTCACACCTGGATTTGAATAGCTGACCTACAGATTATACACACACTCTACTGATGGATAAACTATAGCCAAATAGAACTTATTTTGGGAAAATGTGTAATTTTTGTGCTTTATAAATCTCATGAAAGTCAGTGCGACTTTGAAAATTTTCCGATATAGTTCAGTCCTAGTGGCAGTGGGGCTGCGCACAAATGTTCGTGCCAGCAAACTGGATGCTACTCAGATATATGCTGATCACAATTTTTCCCCATAAAAGGTAATGACTGTCCTTCAGAAATGTGTAATGGGTGAAATTCCACCCATTAGTCCCCCGTTTCTTGGTCCTGTAATGGATTCTTTGAGGACTGGCACAATCACAGATTACAGGAATGATGCCCCTGAGTTCGACTATACAACAGCCCCCCCCAAAGCCTCATCCTGGTTTATTTTCAGAAACTGAATGAAATACATTCCCCTATTTCAGTTCAGTGCAATGCAAACCATTCCATCAGAAATAATAAAGTTGCTCAAAACCAATAAATTTGATCATTTTAATAACCATTTTCCAGTTTTTAACAAAATAATGAAGACAATTTATTTAGTGTTCCGTGGAACCGACCTACCACAGAGGGAGGAGAGTGCCAAAAAACGTCAGGAAACCTGAAGATCATCTGAAGACAAAACAATGGCAACACAAAAAAAGGACAAGTTAGTCAAACATCTAGAGATCGGCCGTGAGCAGGAACAGTCCTGCGTGTCTGAAACCCGCTTCACCACTTTGTATTCCTGTAACAAAGACAAAACTGAACAACACACGCGTACAATCCAGAAATCACTGAAGATGAACCACAACTGTTTCGTTCCTTTTTAAAACTCATTACAAAAATGACAGCAATATCATCTATGCAATTCTATAAATTGTCCCCTGCATGTTCAGTGGTATCGGCAAACACTTTTGCACTTATTCAGGAGGGCCAGATTAATGATGGTTTCAGCCAAAACATTAATCTGAAGTGGACAAAATAGGAGTAGACTGGGATGCAGGCGTACAATATGAAAAGCAGGGTCATTTTGAGAATTATTCTATATGGGAAGAACAAACCCAACATACTTGACCTTTGAACTTACACATATACCAAGACATTTCTCTCACACCCTACAAGTTTAAACTTGTTTAAAATAAACCTTCCCTAACATCCCTGAATACAATCCCAAACATGCAGTCAAGTGGTGTGTTGGCGACTGACTCCAGGTAAACATGATTCTTTCCTGTATAGGGGACTGAAATTTAATATAATTTTTGCATAAATCTAAATTTGAGCTTGAAATTATTGGGGCCTTTTTGCAAAAGTGTCACACTTTAAAACAACTTTAGAGAACGTTTGGTTAACAAAACTTATTAAATAACCCAACCGTATTCTTGGGATGACCAACCAGAGAATCCCTGGGTTTGAGCTGCATTTGGTGGCCTTTTCCCTCCATTTCCTTTACAGCGTCCTTTACTGTGTGTATGTGCGAGTATCTGTCTGTATCTGTAGTGGATGACAATCAGCACATAGAGATGGTTACATTGATGCCCAGGTTGCCGTTCTCGGCAAACAGCTGTGCTATGGAGGTGTCGAACACCAGACAGTCGCTGTTCATGATGGCCGTGGCGATGCCCTCGTGGATGGAGCGCGGCGTGGCCTCCCAGGTGAGCCGCCGCCGGTGCCCGTTCAGCTCCAGGCGGTAGGCGAAATTCTCGGCCTGCTTGCGCGTTCCGATGAGCTGCACGATGGCAAAGAACTGCTGGTGGCCGTCGTACTTCTCCTGCTTCTCCAGAACCAGCATGAAGTGGAAGCCGAAGCAGGACTGCATCATGACCCAGTCCACGGCGCCCGGCAGGTTGATGTCCGTGGCCAGGAAAACTATGTCCTCGCCCTGCAGGGTGGTGATGGACTTGTGCTGATGCATCAGGTGAGGCATGACTGCATCCAGCGAGCCCTGCCACTTGCAGGAGGCTCCGGGGCAGGGGCAGGAATAGGGCCGGAACTCACACAGCTCCTCGTGCTCTGCCTTTTCTGTGTGGGGCAGCGTGACCTCGCAGCCTGATGATGCGTACTTGCAGGGAAACAGCACTGAGTTTGCCACCTTTTCCATGGCCAGGTTACGGATGGAGCCTAGGGGCCCACGACAGGTGGGGCAGCAGGTGAGCTTGGGCCTGCAGTTGCTGCAGACCAGGTGGCCGCTCTGGCACTGGAGAATGGGTGGCAGCACATAGTCAAAGCAGACAGGGCACTCAAAGAGGCTGGCGAGATCACTGTTGGATGCTGTGGTGCCTGACAGCGCTGGCACACGCTGGGAGGGGGCACATTTGGAGGTTCCTGTGGGCAGCGCGGCAGCAGTCTGGCGACTCATTTCTGCATGGTGAGAAAGCAGAGAGGCATGGGCTGCTTTATTTCACAGATGTCCTATATTTTAATGCCTTATCCAGTTAGAACGCCAGACTGTATAAAAGTCAAGCTGACTTTCTCAATATGGCTTTGTGCAAACTGGCAAGATAAAATGGCTCTAAAATCGGTGCTAAAACTCTAGAAAGTACTCCATTCCAAAAGTGCCAGTTGAGTAGCTGAGTTGCTAAATCACCTGGTTTCAGACTTACTGCACTGTTGAGCAAAACACAACCAAAAGCACCATGCTGACAGTGTGCCTGAAATCAAAGCACATCTACACCACACTTCTGTTTTCCTCCAGTATACAGAGGAATAACTCTTCACTCTACTTCCCAAAACAACTCAGTCTTCAGAGGATCTTGGCATATTTCATAGAAAAGGGACCACGAGTTTGCTCCCTCACAGCAACCTGCAGTGAGATGTGGCTGCCTACTGAGAGAAGCCTATATTTAGCCATCCTGGCAGGGGAAGATGTCAGCTCTCCCCTGGTAGTCCTGTGGTTATATATAACTCACACTGGCCTTCTACTGACACGTTCCTGTATCTGACAAGATTAGCCAAAGCAAAAAAAGAAGAAAAAAAAAAGCTAATTTTACTGAATTAACAACCTCTTCTGAAAAACTGTGCTAATAAAGGAGGTTCACGTGATGTATAAACCATATGCACTTCACATGTCAACAAAATAAGGATCTGTAAAGTCCTAATCGATGGTTGTTTGTTCAACATTGAAGTTTTGAGCATGGTACCAGGAAACATGCGGACCAGAGACTGCCTTTAATGCAGCTATTTTGACATTGCATTCTGTTTCTGGTTAAATGCTCTGACAACAAGCCTCATGATGGAACATTTTGTGCAGTACTATTCGTAAGACACCAAATTTAACAGCAGGGATTTTCCGCAGATGTAAAAATACTTTGAGAGGTTAGTGTGATGAACAATGTGCTATATACTTGGCGGCATGGAACAGGTGCATTCAAAATACATCCCTCTACATGGAGAGACAAACAGGAGCAACACAAACACTGAAATCAAGCTGGGTTAAAAGACAATATACAAAACAAAACTTGGGAATGATCCTTCACAGCAGAACATCAAATGGGAGGTAAAGGTAAATCCAAGGAAGGGCTGCTTAAGCTGCCTTCACATTTTTGTAATGGATTCTTTTGGGAAATGTTTGTATTTTGTGGATTTTTTTTTGTACTTTTGTGATGCTTGCATCTGTTTTTGGATGTTAGTCTTGGGTGATTAGTTAGTGCTACAGAAAATCATAACCCTATTATCTTGGTCAACGACCCCAGTTCCTGATTGCGATCGAACATCACTTTCAGTGCAACTCAGCCCAGTTTCGGCGCATAAAATTGATGAATACAAGACTTGAGCAGGAGATACAGAAAATAATAGCAGTGGGGGCCTGGGGTTAATAGAGAAAAGGAGAACAAGAAAATAACGTTAATGAGGACAGAACACAAAATGCAAGAGATATTTAAAAAGAGTGCTACAGGAATTCACCAAGTGAGGATTTCAAAGTGATATGACTGAAAGTGAGAAGATGCCAGTTCACACAAGTGGATACGTGCGTTTATACAAATTCCAGTAACTATTCACATCACTGGTATGGTAAGACATTTTAGTAAAGCAGAGATCAAATCAAGGTGGAATTAGCAATGAAAGTTACCAAAAGCTTCAACGACTGCTATTATTTAACCAATTTGGTTTTTTTAAGTACAACTACCACAACATAATATACATCATCCTAATGGTAACTGGTAACAGACTGTGGCTAATTGAGGTTTGGTGCAAAGTCAGCTAATAATTTCAAAGAAATTAGTCATTAGGAAACATTTTCAATAACCCTAAACACCTCGAACCCAGTGGTTTACACCGGTGCTGTTACTTCTGAGAAACACAGGTACAATGATTGTTGCCAGAGCTAAATGTAATTGAAGCTTCTGAAAGATCTGAGAAGCAGATCTGAGAGCAGACTCTGTAAGCCAAAGGGCCAGAAGTCATTATGCTGGTCACTGCTATACTAACACTATTTATACACTCATCGAGCCAAAAGAAATCCAAGATTACTGCAGAGGTGCTCACATGAAGGACTTTGGCGCAAAACCGTGTCTCTCTCCATGAAGTTGCAGCAACACCTTTAGCAAGGCTCCAACTTTGATCACACATTGAGGGTCCGGGCAGTACTGAAACATTCTTTAGACTTCCAAATTCCATTCATGGGGAGTGGCAAAAAATAACACCCCCCCCCCCCCCCCCCCACACACAATCACATACAGGCAGACACACATAAACGAACCCTGGGTGGTCTCCTCATTGTCTTAAAACCAGAAAGAGCAACAGGGGCACAATACAGCTTCTCAGACTATATGCCTGTTTTTCCAGGTTTCCATGTTACCTGCACATTTTTACACTGGCATCCTAATGGCAAATGCAGGTCTTGTGGTACTTACAAAACACTTCAATTGTATCCCAGAGTCTAATGCGCTGCATCTATTTGTACCATCATAAAGCTTAAACATGTATATATACTAAAATGATTATATGGTTATATGAAAACGTCTACAGCTAACCCAGTGGGAGGTATCTGAGGAAGTGACTGTATTGGGTGCTTGATCTTATATCAACATGGTTGGTTTGCAAATGAACAGCATATTTTCAAAAAGACAGATTTTTATTTGTTGTTTATTTCTTATTTCATACCCAACCCCCATTGGAATTCACCTCCGACATTTTCCAACTCATTCAATAAACAGAGCGGATTAATGATGACTGAAAAAAGTAATGAGGAAAGGCTTGCCTTCGTCCATATGATTTCCAATGAAGGTTTTCGTAGTCGTCTTCTGCTCTTGAAACGGGGGGATGTCTAAAATGTGAAATAGCGAAATGTAACTTGACATGTGGCTTCAGACAAACAGAAAAGCACAGAACACAAACATCACATATAAAGACACAGACTTTGCATATATACATATATGCTGTGTCAGAAAGGACAAAAAAACACCATGTGTAACACCCAGGCATTACTCAGAATGCTCATTTAGCCAACCTTACTTACAGAATAATACAGAAAAGAAAAAAGGACTTTTCAGTCATGGGGCATGATGGTTTTCATTTCTGATGGGCTCGATTTTCTAGGATATCTTTGAAAGAAATTAAATTTTTTTTGCTATATATCAATACAAATCAAATATACAAAGATTTAATTCCAGCACACATTTCTTATATCGTTTCACTAAAACAAAACATTCAAAGGAAGCCCTACATTATTGGAATTCTTTTAATCTGTCATTACACCTAAACAATAAGTCTGATTTAAAACAAATTAACATATTCAAAAATCAGTTTCAAAATTGCTAAGGCTAGCAAACTCAGCAGAAACAAAAAAAAAACATATCATCCAGCTTGTGATGAATTTCCAGTCAGATTATGATCTAGTGTAAAACCCATTTAGCTAAAAACAATGTCCTGATAACCGGGGTCTATGACCTGAACACACAGCAGTCTGCATGATCATGTAACTGCAAAGCTGCTGTGGAGGAAACACCAAACATCCACTGGGCAATGAATTGCTTGATATACAAGAGAGCAAAAGTGTGCAGAAATCCCTTATATGTGATACACCATAAACGCCACAGAGTGCATGGAATCTGAAGCAAACAGGCACACAACCTTTTGGTGGTAGCTGGGGCAATGTAATGGAAGACATCAAAGTCACTTTTAAACTTTAGCGAAACAGTAAAAATTCAATGGTAATGTAAGTATGGAACAGTCCAGGCAAGCTGGGACAAAGCAATTAACTAAGGGGCAGATGGGACAGTCATCCAAACCCACAGGCTGCTTCTCTTTGTCCTTCAGAGAGAAGGAAATTCTAAGACACTAGCACCAACCCTCAGGGCCTCCCAGGCACATAAACACTGCTTTGTTTGCACTCACAACACACTACGAGGCTTGTTACGGTGAACAGCTCCACAGTAAACACAACGCCCTGACCAGGTATTCTAGCTAGCCTCCTGCTGCCACTTACCATGCAGAGAATGGAAGGGGAGGAAAAAATGAGAACCAACTAGCAAAATTAATCACTCTTTACACACCTTCAGTGGAATGGTGTAAACAACACAGGCGTGGGAGCAACATTTTATTTGTGTGTGTTTTTTACCTTTAGGCTTGCTGGCTGTCCGGGCTGCTATGCAGGTGAAGAGCTTACACACCCCCTTCCATGTATACACAGGCTGAAGATTGGTTTTGCCCGTCATGAGGAGCAGAGACACTCTTCAGAGGGATTTTCCATGGAAACAAAATACCCCATAACCGGAGGCCCCTCCTTGCCTTTCTCCCTCCCTGGGGGGGGGGGGGGGGACCAGTGAGGGGCTCCAGCAGTAGTTGCCCCTGGGGGGCTGTGGTGGGGAGTACAAGGCCAGGCAAAGCGAGCTCCGGGCAGAACTTCCTGAGACAGTATGCAATAGCTCTTGTTCTCACAAACACACCTTCCTTCAGTGAGCAAAAGTTCCAGAGACGGAGTCCTCTTTGAAAAAAAAAAAAAGTCAGAGGAGCTGAAGGGGGCAAAGCAACTGAAACAAGCCTCTAATCCAGGAACATTACGCAGGTATCCAATTCCATGAGTCTGGCAGGCAGCTGTGGCGACGTAATAGGAGTAACAGCAAAAGGGTTGTTAGGTGAGAAGTATTTGTTGCGAGATGGATGAATCCTTGCCCATGCTGCTAAAAACATATTTCCATAACGGTTTCTGTATCCTCCTGGAGAACAAACAGACTCTGTGGCAAGCCAGAGACCACAGTGCAAAAGCCCCAGATGATCCGATCAGCAGAACCCAGGAGAGACGGTCGTCTCTAGAGCGCAGGCTCAGCTCCTCTATACTGTGGGAGCGCTATGAGGGCGCTCCCTCTCCAAGGAACGGTGTCCTCCCTGTATGACGGACCATCTCAGATTACACCGCCTCCTGACTCCACCTCCTGTAGTTATCCCCACCTCTCTGCCTGCCTTCTTCATCGCAACCCAGAAAATGAAACGGATTTGGCGACATGAGCATGCGAGCCTGATTTGCATAAGACAAGCTCCAGCTGTGCGTCCAGGAGCAGAAGCAGCTGCCCACAACTGTACAGATTTCCTTATATCACCACCCAGTCTCAAAGATATCATACAAAACCAAGCAATGCCAAATTACACCAAGACTTTAAGCTGGTCAGTAACTTAAATGTATAACGTACCACTGCTTGATTTCTTTGAGCCTTCTACTGCAAGTAGTGTTAGACTCCATATAGTACTTTATACACTAATATGTATAAGTATATATGCTAGAAAATGAATAAGCCTCATAAAGTCTCTAGTCATAGCCTGAAACACATGTTACAGAAATGTAAATCTTAATCATTTCATCCAACTTCAGATGGGCCAGAGGGCTCTCGTTTGACAACAGCCATACCTAACATGACTGAAAACAGTCCAAGCTAGCATTCCAACCATGGACATACAAGATACAAATAAGTCAGTCCTTTAAAGGATATTTCTTAAATATCTAACATTCTCCAGCAATATTACTGTAAGGCAGGGTGTATTCTATTCACCACCATGACAACGGAACTCAAACTTATGACATCACCACTTTGTTTGAAGTAATTCATTTAGACCACAGTAGTGGCCCCACCCCATTTAAATACAACCTATTCCAGCAGGGAACAAACTGTGGGTTGTGGGAAGCAGGACAATGCTTCCTGATCATACCAATGCTATGAAAGATCTACTAATGAATTTTACTTGGCAATACCAGACATCTTAAAATGCCAGGGTAATTGGTTCCAAAGAAATGTATAATCTTTCCCTACTACTTAACAGTATATAAAAAAGAGGCGTTACAACATGGATACAGTCATTTGTCGTTACCTTTTTCAAGAGATACACAGCATGCCTCTTCAATCAATACACAAGAGCTTCACTACTGGCTAGAAGTTCAAATTTCAAGTGACCACCCAGAATCCACCACCAAAACCTGATGGGTTTAATTCCTAGATATAATAGTAACAGTATGACAGTAATGTTAGACCAGTGGGTGTCTGGAAACAATCAGGTGATTAAGAGCTTATGTGGAATGTACACCACTTGAGCTACCCTGCACTTCAGAAGTATCCACAGAACACTACAGGATAGCTGCAGTACACAATGCAGATGGATCACCAATTGTGTATACAAATGTACACAGCTAGAGATAGTATAACCCACCAAATAAATGCATGGTTTACGTGTATGAATAGATAGCAATGAAAGGAATGCAAGTCATTCTGACAAGTTGAAATGAGTTATTCTTTTCAACTCTAATCTAGCTCCTGGACTAATTAGACTATAACAGTTAACTCCACTAAAGCTAAACCATAGCCCCCGAGAACACAAAATTAGACTGGGTCCTGAGATATTCAGGATACAGAGCCTAAAACGAAGATACTCCTAAGAGAGAAATACGTTTTTTCATATTCTGAACTCTGGATGAAGATAATATGAATGAGAAAGAGAACCAAGTGCTACAGTTATTACTTCCGTAGAGCCTAAAATTTGTGCTAAAGTGGCAAACAAAGCTGGTTTCTGCAAGAGCCAAAGCCAGACCCTAGTCTCTGAAAGGGCACCTCTGCTCTATATGCAGGAATGATCCTGACTCGAACAGCAGTGAGACCCACACTGCGCACAATATTAAACGGAAAAATTTAAAAATGGAGAAAACCAATTATTAAAACTAGAAAAGTAACTTGAAAGACAGGAGAATATTTTCAAAATAGTAAACAAACAAAGTGGTCAACCATAAGTACAAACCTAGCAGTCAGTCAATCTAAGTACCACAATATGCATTTTAAAAAGAAAGAAAAAGTATGGGATATAGAAATAACCATCCCGTGCACTTAAAATGCCACAGTTCATCTAGACAAAGAAGAGGGTAAAAGTTCTATTTTTAAGTTAAAAGTTATCTATTGATTTACCAATTCAGCAGCCTCAAAAACAGCTTTACAAGAGACAACACTTGTAATAAGACGAAAGACTGAAAAAGAAACTTACATCTAGGCATGTCACACTGACCTATGACAAATACTTCACCAAAAGATGGGTATACCTATATGGTAAACATGCACACAAGAAGTTCCAGTGTTTGAGGAACCAGATCTTGGTGGTGATGCAAAAATAGTCATTCCGCAAATATTAAAACAAACGCTATGCAGCTTTGTTCTATATTTGCACCTATGCAGTGCTGACTACGCAACCCTCTATCCTATCCTCATTAAATGTTCTCTAGTCAGAATTGAGTCTTTGTATTAAGACCATCTTTTCCCTACCCCAAATGACAAGACACAAAACACCTGGCTCTTCAAGACCTCTACTAGCGCTGGGTTTAAAAAAATTAACTTCCTGATTCAAATTGATCTTCATTTGCATAATCCGATGCTGTCATCACGTCGTGATTATTTGAAATATTTGAACTTAATATTGTGCTATATGTAAAAGATTAATCTATATCCAACTACTAATGGTATGTGTCAAATAAGTTGCCGCTGCTGAAGAGAAACGTGCCGACAAATGCAACACGATTAGAGGGCTTTCGATAACAGGCTTTAATATTCTGTCTGTATGCCACCTTTTTGGTACTATGCGGATGTTTACATACCCCCGCTATTTGATATGCAGATTAGTATTATGCCAAAAATATTAATGAGGCATATTGTGATATCCAAAAGTCAGTAATCTATAAATTCCGCATATCCATGTTAAATAAACGTGTTGGACTTTGCAAAAAGCACCACCACGCCACAGACATCGTTTTACCTTGTTCATCCACAATATCTCATCTTTTAAAAGATTCTGTAGCTGCTGAGCTCTCCCTCTTTTCACCGCCACTTCAGTGGTTTACATTCGAAAACAGCAACATGTCACATGCTCAGCTCACGGAATTTAATAAACATCAGAATCTGCCAAATTTATACAGATTACTATGTTTCAGGCAACACAACTGATACTGAATCAAACTGAGAGGTATCAGATAACGAATCAATTCGGGACCTTTGTGAATCAAAATTGAATCATTTCGGAAAACTAGTGGCGATACCAAGCCGTATCTCCCAGCACAGAATTCTTGCTCACAGGACATGTCACACTAACCACAGTCAAAAGGTAACAGACTGTAATTCCATCCCTTCCACCAAACAAGAAGCCAAACTCATCACCGTTTGCAAAAGCCTTCTCTTTCTTACTAGTAGATGACTGTATGTATACAGAAACATTCCTAGATCACTGAAAATGCTAGAAAAACATGACATTATAACTAACTAGCATTGCAATACAAAACTTTGCAATTTTGGATTACAATTTTACAATCATTCGCCTTTGTAGGTTAATACATTTTATCATGCTTAACATGCATTTTACATCAGTAAAGCTATCTTTTGCTTTTTAGGAAGAATTTCCACTGTCCTTCCACAAAGTAAAAGGCACCATGACAGGGAAGGGTCTAAAATTGTAAATATATTTAATATAAATGTATTCAGTACAGCACAATGTATTCATGGACAGTGTAAAGAAAATGATGACTGCAGATAACTTGCATTAGGAAACCGTCACTGAGGGAATTGCAAAAGACCTCTTAAAATGTTTAGTACATCTTTAATATATACACAAAAGGGCATAATAAATAATGTCTAACACTTTATAATAAGATTTAAATTTCCTCAAGCAGTTGGATATCACAATCAGAGAAGCAAATAAAAATTAAAATGTATATATTTAATATACACCCAACACATATATGGCTGTGGGCTATAAGAAAAGTAGAACTAGATGGCGGACATTTTTAAAAATAAAATTTAAAAAAATACTTTTTCATCTGAGAAATTTACATGAAATTGTTTTGAACAGCCTTCAACAACTTACCAATTTTAAAGTTCTTCACATCACTTTCAGCTAGAGTGGACAAGGTACCTCTGGGGCTTGTAGCATAATTTACAAACTTGCCAATTACCAGACAAATTAAACAGCAGCTTTAATTGACCTCAGGGGTGTGTATCTTTCCTTTTCAGACAATGCAAGATAAGTGTAGATACATGACCTCTACAAAGAGATACAATTAAACATGTGATAATTTGATAACTGTGTTTCAGATAAATGAACCTGGCAACAACTGAAAGTCCACAGGCTGAATTAGTTATAAGTTCAGCTTCGTAACACGATGTGCTAGATACAGCAAATTAAGTATGTGGGTCTCCCAAATGAAGCACCATAATAGGTTTGTATAGGAGTCACCTCGATTCATTTCAAAGGTTACAGAAGTTTCACAAAATGCACACACAAGCTGTAAAATGAAAACAAGATGAGTTAGGTTGCCTGAATTTGGAATGTGGGTTCATCCCCAGTAGATTCAGGAACAGTTTCAATATAGGCCATCTCAACCCATTTATTTATTTTAAGAGTCATGAGTGACAATAAAAATATGAAATACAATTAAAGCAGGCATCAAAATAGTCATGTTTTAATAATGTACTTTTCTTACATATCAATGCTTAAAGCAACTTGTAAATCAGTAATTCAAAATGCTAAATCAGCATGTTTGTCTAAAACCTCCAATTCATTTAAATACAAATCCTTGGCACAACTGGCCATGTTGCTGCAGTGCTTTTGCTTGTCCTGATTCATTCCCTGGAATATTTGCCTATCAAAATAATCATTCCTAAATTTACATTTAAAACTGAAATAAATCTTGAAATTAAATTAAGCATATTTTATCATTCCTGTAAGAGCAATAATCTTGGGGTTTTATTTCATGCCGTTGCACTTCACAATATTCCCAGGAGTTTCAAAGTCCAGAAATCTTACTTTTGAACACAACTCTATAGTTTCAGTGGCTCATTTATGAAGCAACCAACATTATATTATTCCCTGAAAATAAGAGTCACAAGAGTAGTTTCACTCTGAGGTCAGCAAAAGCAGTGCAGCATGCTGCACGGAGGCAGACAGAAAGGACACCCGGTGAACATCAATCACCATCTTCAGTCACCAAACCTGTCATTGTCAACAGGCATTCCAGGTGGTGCCAGAAATTAAAATTTCGGTTTTATAGATGTATGCACATACTCTGGAACTGCCGCAATATGAAACATACACTCACTGGCCACTTTATTAGGTACACCTAGCAAGTTCCACATTGGACCCCTTTTTGCCATCAGAAGCGCATTAACGGTCTGTGGCATAGATTCAAAAAGGTGCTTGAAACATTCCTCAGAGGCCTTGGTCCATGCTGACATGGTGGCATCATGAAGTTACTGCAGATTTGTTGGCTGCACCTTCAGTATGAGAATCTGCTGTTCCACCACATCCTATAGGTGCTTAGTTGGATTGAGATCTGATGACTGTGGAGGCCATTTGAGTACAGTGAACTGTCATGTTCAAGAGACCAAAGTGTGCCTAGAAAATATCCCCCACACCATTACATCACCAGCAGCCTGAACTGTTCATGAAAGGCAGGATGGATCCACGCTTTCATGTCGTTTACACCAACTTCTGACCCGACCATCTGAATATCGCACTCAAAACTGAGACTCATCTGACCATCAGTGTTTTCCAATCTTCCTTCATCCAATTTTGGTGAGCCCGTGCCCACTGTAGCCTCAGTTTCCTGTTATCATCTGACAGGAGTGGCGCTGATGTATTCCTCTGCTGCTGTAGCCCATCTGCTTCAAGGTTTGGAGTGCTGTGCATTCAGAGATGCTCTTTTGTACACCTTGGTTGTATCAAGTGGTTATTTGGAGATTCTATTGCCTTTCTATCAGCTTTAACCAGTCTGGCCAGTCTTCTGTGACCTCTGCCGCCAACAAAGCATTTTTGCCCAGAGAACCACCACTCACCAGAAGTTTCTCTCATTTTTGGTCCATTCTCTGTAAACCCTAGAGATTGTTGTATGGAAAAACTGCAGATGATCAACAGATTCTAAAATACTCATACCAGTTCATCTAGCACCAACAACCATGCCATGTTCAAAGTCACTTAAATTACCTTTCTTCCCCATTCTGGTGTTTGTGAACATCAACTGAGGCTCCTGACCTGTATCTGCATGACGTCATACACTGTGCTGCTAACATGTGATTGGCTAACTAGATATTTGCTTCAATGAGTAGTTGACCAGGTGTACCTAATGTAGTGGCCAGTCAGTGTATGTGGAAGTTAAATCAATGGCTATATATTGTAATTGCTTTCATTGTTTCTTAATTCCACCCACAAAGAAAATTATATATGGGTAAACATCACAGAAGAAACATATATGACGTTATATTTAAACAATGACTAATGCAGATCCGATTTTCCCCCACCAATCTAGTCGTTTTTTTCCTTGTTAAGACAGATGTCTTAGTTTTGTTCAGTGCTTTTCTGTGAGTGATGCTGATATTCAAGAAGTAGCAGTCAATCTAGATGAGACGATCAACCAGCACCGATCAGTAACCCAATAAACTGAATCCAATGATCAGTGTTAACGTACTAAACCATTTCCAGTTATACTAGTATTTGGCAATTTCATTACGCTATAGCGTTCCCTGTATGCATTCCAGTAGCACAAAAAAACTTGTAAACACTAATTATTGCATGATATTGGGAACTTTTATTAAGAACTTCCCCTAAACTTATACCATACACACGCAGAAGTTGGCGTAGTCTGGAAGGCTAGTCTGCATATCGTGGACTCGAAGATCTCACTACAATCCACGCTAAAGCGAATTTCTTCGATTCTTTGTAGTCAGTCACCTCTTGTTTTTACAGACACTTCTCTACTGAAACCGTGCAGATAAACAATGTTTGTGTTAGTTTACTTCATCCGCCGTGTTCGTAATGAGCATAGAAAAATCAAAACAAACGACAAGAGCGGTCGGTGCAACAAGGAGGTTTTCTAACTGGGGTTGAGCAAATTACCTAGCAAGCACGCTGCCAGCCCAGAGGTATTATATGGTCTTCACAAAGTGGATGCTGTACGTGGTGAAACTTAGCACCGGTTGCATTACTTTGGGGGTTCATTGTATGAAGTAAACAATGCAGGCACGAAACTATCTGTTTCTCAAGCCAGTCGGCTCTTTATAACTACAACAAACTCCGGGATCCAGCATACAAATGAAACGTACATAATCTGCAATAGTTAAAGAATCTCTGAAATCTTGTCCTTCCGTTCGACATCTCGCACAGAAATTATATTAGTCTTTTAATGCGCTTTAAAATCTGTTTCAGGACCGGGCGTAAGCAGTCAGTTCATACACTTTCCCGAGCGCGTTACAGCCCTCGGTCACATAGGCCGCTGCCGGGAAACTGGCATGCGAGCGGCTTGTCTATGAGTGAAGTCCAACAGGGAAGGAGCTGTACAGCGAAAGCACAGCCTCACAGCATCACTTATCTGTGGCCACCGACACCAACTAGATCAGTGTTCAGCTGCGAAATCCAGAAGGGTACCGAGATCCCTCACATACATTCACATATACAATTGTTTAGCAGGCTAGCAACCTCGTCATTCAACCAGCTAGCAAACTCGAGAACTCTGAGAGTTACCGATACAGTACAAAACGAATCTTTAATTCTGACCTATGGGTTGGTTAATTTTGTTACTTACCACTGTAATGAATTATAGCTACAGAGTGCGACTCTGGCTGTTCAGCCATACACAAGCGGGCATTTAGCATAGCGGCTAGCAATGTAGCCCGCTTGTTCTCGGTGGAAACGCGACGCTGTCTCGTGTTTTTCGGGCACGTCGACTAGACAAAATACACAAACAAGAGGCCCAGGCTTACCTCGAAAAGCGTGTTTGTGTTCGTACCGGTGAGGATTACACTTCACCCTTCGCTCGGCTCGTATTTCGGCTTCGGCATTCACCCCTCAGACGCCGCCGTCACTCTCAGGCTCGCGCGCACGGCCGTAGAGACTCTTCTCCGCGTGAGGGGGCGCGCGCCGCAGGACATTCGAAGACACTGGCACCTTTTCTAACTCAACCCCTGTGGCATGAGTTGCCAAGCGAGGGCATATTCTTCAGCAGTGCAACTGAATGTTAAATGAAAAAATGCATGTATTCGCGCTGTGACCCTCATCAGGACAACCAGTATGAACTACAGGATAGTGAAATGATCGTCCTGTATTGCTACAATCGTACACGTTGCTCAATTGTAAACCGCTGCAAGTTCTGTTCAACTGACTGATCTGAGAAATGCCTGGATTCAATATGCCGCCTTACAAATTTTGCATTTTCCATTCTCGGAATATCTATTTGAAACTTGGTTAATTATTAACACACTGAAAACCACGAGGCTCCATGGATCCTGACAACGTGAACTACCAGAGTCTCTTTGTCTATTCGAGTATGTGGGTATGGTTACACAGCTTCGGCAGATAGTGTGCAAGGTGGCATGTTACTTAAGATGACCATGGACTACGGTATGGAGAGGTGCCCATGATAGTAGTTCTGTAGCCATCAAAGTGACCTGTAGGGTAGGATTCCCTATGATAGAATGGTTTCAGATCCCTGAAAACTAACTCGATACCTCATTGAATTCATGCAATCCTGGCTGCAAAATGGCAATCCAGCAGTCACACAATATACTTGTTCACAACCCCTTATGATACATTAACAGCACAAGATTGACAAGGGACTTGAAGTGTCCCATTCATGAACCAAGAGCTAATTTGTTTTTAAACATTTCATTTACTATCTGCATTCCCACTTTCTAATGTTAAGCCTTTTTGATCTGCAAAGGAATGGATGTATGGTTGTGTCAAGATCCCTTTTTTACATTTATGTTTCATTTTGTCCTGGGTGCTTACAAAAAAAGTAATTAAAATTTGAGAAGATAATGACATATTCTCCTGGGGCTATGGAATGTCTGAGTTATTGAATTTCACACAAGTGAAGCGAAACATGATGAAAACGCCTCGAGCATCAGTTCACACCAAAGCCTCATCCTGATTCATGTCTGATGCTGCATGGCCCAAACCAGGTGTTGGCCGTCATGCTTCTGGCAAACTGAACATTCAACAAAGCAAATTTTTCAGATTGGGCCTCTGTCGTTGTCTAGGATTTTACTCATATATCACTGGTGATGTCATAAATTGATTACTTATGTTCGGATTGCATTGAATTTGGAGGATATTTTCTCATGAGATGAAAATCTCATCCATCCATTTTCTGTAACCACTTGTCCTATTCTGGGTCACGGGGGGTCTGGAGCCTATCTTGGAGGCTACGGGCACAAGGCAGGGAACAATCCAGGATGGGGGGCCAAGTCATCGCCGGGCATATGCACCCCTTCAGGCAGTTTGGTATTAAATCCAATTAACCTCAGCATGTTTCTGGACTGTGGGGGGAAACTGGAGTACCCAGAGGAAACCCCACGACGACACGGGTAGAACATTAAAAGTCCATCCACGTTGAGCCACGGTGGAGACTCTAACCTTGGTCCCAGAGGTGTGAGGTAACACTGCTAACCACTGCGCCACCACGCAGTCCCAAGATCACATCATATATGCTCGATTAACTGTTTCTTCACAGCCGATCACATTAGTGCAAAACAGATTTCGCCTGACTAGCCTGTTACAGGAAATTAAGTCACAGCTGGTCGTAAAAAAAGGCTGAGTTCATACATTCTTAGGGTTAGGGTTAGGGTACTGGCCAGAGGCATAAGTGTACGTCCAGGGAGTAAAAGCTCCTTACAGAGAAATGCAGCCTCACGCTTGACGGTCTAAGTCGGTAGCAGATGAGTATAAACAGTTAAGAAATTGATGATAAAGAGAAGGAGGTTCTCACTGCACTGCAGGGTGACCATCATCTAACATCTGCATACAGTTTTCACGGCTTTCAATACAGCATATAAGCGCACATGATTTACCTAGTCTCCTTGTATACGCACGTGCCAGCAACTGTTTTAGAAATAATTAAGTACATACTGCAAACGAAATATGTAGTGCACATAGCAACTTCTGAAATGACTTAGTGTGATAAATCACAGTGTTAGGGTGCTGTATGCCCCTGGCCAGGATACTGAGTTGAATCCCAAGGCTAAAATAGATAGAAAGCAGGATGGGACAAGTACAAGCCAAAGAATTCCTGTGTACCACTTCTGGAACAAATGGCAAACAGTAGAATCATTAGATAACCAAGGTCATTCAAGCCGTTGTATTAATGTCTGACAGCAGAGGGAGCTAAAAACCCCAATGATGGGGATTACGTCATGCAGTTCACCAGACAGACTTTGGAGCGTTCATGTAGGCCTGGTCCCACCCTGTTTACTTGAGTCTGTGCCTCTCACAGTTAGCTGTGAATTGATCTACATGTTTAATTTCCACACTTCATAGTGATTTGTTCAACTATCCCAGTTCTGTGGCTGTGATACTGGCAAATCTCATGGCTCCTGAAACATTTTGACAACACATCCAAGGCTGCAATGTTTTTTTTTTCTTCTTTAAATCACAAATCAATACAATTTAGAGCAACCTGTTTATTGTGCAAATGAACTGAATCCATAATGTGAAGCTCAGATGCTTGTGAATGCTTTCTTTCAGTTTAATGCTCTAAATAATTAATGTGCTCAGAATAATCGCCACAGGCATTTTGGATTCAGAGGGAAGTTAGGTTCAGGCTTAAAGGAAGAGTGTGACTCTGTGACTCGGTAATTCTGTGAGGGAATAGGCAGAGGTCAACAAGGACACTGCAAGCCTGGTTATGTACATACATGGGGGTGATGGAAGATAGAATTTGTGTTGAAAGTGAGGCCTCTCTTAGGACACTGAGAGCACTGGAGCACATCCCTGTGGACGATAAGATATTTTGCTGTCTGAAAACTAGAAAACCGAGAAGGTGTGAGACAGAAGAAGTCTGATCTGTTACAAGTTCTCCATTGTAACCAGCCCTTCAGCCAAAATACGATTAATGACCTGGTCATGTGATAGAAACACGAATAAACCCAGCCTGGTTCAGCCTTGTTTTAGCTTCTATTCTTCTATTCTACAACAGTGGATAAATGCCAGACTTGTCAAGGTATATATGTTAAAACAATGTTAAAACAAACAAAACAAAACAAAACAATGCCAATTTGCCTGGTTATTGGAAATGCAGTTTCACATGCCCCCATTCATGGGATTTATTCATTCAAAATAAATAAATCAGATTAACAAGCAACACAGCAGCATGAAGAATCCTGATTGGTGGAATGACTGCCAGGGGCTGCCTGCTGCTTCCAAATCAGGGCTCTGCTCTGCGTTAAGGCGGCACCACTGGGTCCTACTGCCTCTGCATGGCACAGACTCCCACCCTGTGCTGGCAATGAGCAAACACACAGTTGGCAAGGCTTCCCCACCCTGTGCCCACTCACATTTAGCAATGACCCCAAGCTGGTTCAGCTGGCTAATTATTGCTAATTATCGGCTGCGCTTGTCTTGAAGGGAATGTTATGACTGTTACGTTTGTGTGTGGTATTAGAGAGTGAGAGGCCAAGCGAGAAAGAAATTTATGGTAAATATTAAGGAACAGCAACAGATTGCTGAAAAGAAAATCACTTTATGGATTAGAATTGAAAGATCAAAAATATGAAACTGAACAAAATTGGACACGTTGTAATTCAGTTCATGAGTTAAATGCATTTTGCCTCAGAGTTTAAAAAAATCCTTTTTCATTTGGAAGCAACATTCACCAGGAAGATACTACATTATGGTCTCCTTATGTGATTCAGGTAATTATACAACAGGTAATTACATTGTTAGAGTGTGATAATCTTGTACCTGATGTTACGAGACTAGAGGTATCCATTCCTGCTGTGGAGTATAATTTTTAACAAAAAAACATCAGCTATAACAGACACGAATGAACTACTGCCTTGGAAATTCCCTCAGAAGTTTAAATAATGACAAACTGAGTTATCAGCCAATGACGCAGCTACTCTCAGTTTTCGCTTAATCGGGCTTAGTTCATTGAGATCTACTAGAAAATCTTTTTAAAAATCTAGAGGAACTGGCTGCGGGGTCAACCACCGAGCAAAAGAGGTGATCTGTGCCCGACGAGCAGCATGAAGGGCAGGATGAGCGCTACTGGTCCCTAGGGCGCACTTGAGCAAAAAGAAACCAGAGTCTGGTTTATCTTCAGTGGAACAAACCTATAGGCCAGAGGTTGGCAATGTTATACCCAACAACCCTCTCTGGATAAACCTGCCCATCCCGGCCGCAGGCAAACGCTGCTATGTCACCAAAGATCTTCGCCTTCTTCCAATAGCATGCCCAGTTTGGTCTCCACGATTACGAGCACACGGACACCAAATATTCCATAGATTAAAATGACAGTTGATACTTAATTGTAAAAACACCTTGATTTGCATTTTTTCCACGTTAGTTTCTTCCGCCGCTTTTTAGCTTTTATAGGTTCTACCATGCAAATTTTACACCCCCCACTTAGCAAACATACACCTCACACCAACAAGGGGACTTATCTCCACAAAAACAAACTTAAAAGTTTCAAGACTTACAAACATATCTTTTAATAACTCCATACAAAACCACTTTGACTCCATCTTGCCAAATCGCTGTGATATATTCAACCTCGTCTTCTCATTTACACTGTTGACAACGTAAATCCTTCCATTGTTATAAAATTAAACAGAACACTAGCCGAGGAACTAGTCTTGATGTCTTTAAATACAGATAAACAGAATAACAGAGTGTATTTTTACTTTCGTCATCTTTCTACCCGCATCTTTAAAAAACAAAATAAACTTCAAGAAATGTTCATAAACAGCAGTATGTTACAGCAAAACACAGGCGTAACCCTTGTCCCAAAGTAATCAGTCACAGCGACACAACAACGATTTCTGTGTTTGTCTCATCAGGCAACTCAAATCTCAGAACAGCGATATCAACAGGACTGTAAGGCTCACTTTGTGGTGCACATCTCCCTCTGGTGGAAACTTAATGGAACTGTAGAAGAAGAATGGTTCAGAGGCTAAACCCTGGGCCTACTGACTTGATGGTTGTTGTGCTGGTAACAAAATGGGGTGGGATGGGGACTCAACAGGACCGTGCTTGTGGCCGCTGAGCAGTATGCCAATTGGAGAAAAAGTTTTAAAGGCATTAAATACGTCCCCATCTGTTTCACTGGTAAATTGTCACTCTTTTTAGATAATTATGTACTGAAGATTCTCACATGAGGGGTGAACAACTGTCTGAGGCTGCAAAGCCGCTAGGTGGTAAAGAACTTTGAAATGGGACATAGCAGCGTGACCTGCTGGCATCATCCATTCACTGTGGGCGTTCCTGGGAGCACTGGGCCAAACGCGGGGGGGGGGGGGGGGGGGGGGAGT